>MIQA02005293.1:0-10720 GCA_001887855.2 Sclerospora graminicola | reverse complement strand
GCCGTCCGCCATCCGCGGTCGTCCCGTCCGCTTAGCCCGCTAGCCCAACTATCCACGCCTTCCGTCACGTTCGTCCGGCCTGACTCCAGGTCTGGCGCCGTCCGGCCGCTCGTAGATGCGCTCGGCGACGGCTAATCGGCACCTATGCCCTTGGTCCATATTTCTGCCAATCAGAATGCGCCCTCTGGAAAGTACTTCACACTTTCCCATCAATTAATTTATAAGTCACTTTACCACAAGGTGGAGATGATGATGAACTGAACGATGCAATTTTGTATCCTCGTGGTCCTCTATTACCGTTGGGACAGTAAAGAAATGCAGCTGCATCCCCAGAAAGCGCCTGTGGGAGGCTATTTGCGTGTGTATTGTGTCGTGGAAGGCATGCAACTGGTGCTTGTTCACACGACGGAGATCGCTGTCATTCCGCACGCCATGTGCGAGTTCCAGGGACGCCTTCTTATCTCAGTCGGGCGAGAACTTCGAATCTATGATTTAGACAAGAAGAAAATGCTGCGCAGGTGCGTGAATCGCAATTATCCGTTCTTTTTGGTCGAACTTAAGGCAGTTGGCGATCGGATTTATGCTTTGGATATGCACGAGTCTTTCCACTTTGTGAACTTCAGGTAGTGTGGCAATCAACTGGTGATTTTTGCAGATGACTATGTCCCGCGCTTTATCACTAGTAGCGTCTTGTTGGATTATGATACCTTGTGTGGAGTTGACAAGTTTGGCAGCATCTTTGTCGTTCGCCTGTCATCTGAAGTATCGAATGAAGTGGACAATCCGACACGAAATCGCATTTTATGGGACGCGGGTCTTTTTAATGGGGCCTAATAATCGAGCAAGTGGCGCAATTTCATGAGGGAGATGCCGTTACGCGCATGGTACGCTCGAGGTTGGTGCCTGGAGGGACTGAAGCGATCATTTATGCTACAATCATGGGTCGAATTGGTGCATTGATCCCGTTTGCTTCTCGAGAAGACGTCGACTTTACACGCACCTTGAGATGTATTCGCGTCAAGAGCAACCTCCACTATGTGGTCGGGACCATTTGTCGTATCGGTCGTACTTTATTCCGGTAAAGAACGTCACAGATGGTGATCTATGTGAAACGTTTAGCATACTTAGCGTGGAGAAACAGACCACTGTGGCTGAAGACCTTGACCGTACACCACGTGAAGTGCTGAAAAAGCTTGAAGATATTCGCAACCGTCTTTTGTAGAAGCGTTAACTCTGAACAGGCAAACTTAACATGGAGTTCTATAGCGACTGAGTGAATAAAACAGTGATCTCCTTAAGTTTAAATGCTTCATTAGCACGGCACGGGCGTGGCATCGACTGGGAGACGCATCTTCCGGTCACTGTCACTAGGAAAAGCAACTCTTTCGTCTCGAGATAAATATCTTGTAACAGTGCAATCCGAGACCAAAACGTCTAAAACAAAACGTACTATAGACACAACTTCTTTGTTAGCATGGAAGTAGCTCTGAAGTCTTTGTGCTACAGCCCACCTCGAACGGTAATTCCATGTCACGTTGTTCTTCGAACATAAGCACGAGCGAGTAGACCACACTGGAAAGGTATTCGCTTCAGTAATCGCCACGCCCGAAATCTTGTTAAGACCCACGAACTGAAAGCAGGAAAATAACATGAAAAGTTCGACTAATTAGGCCCGTTGACCGCTTGAAATCGCTGAAATTCGATCACCTTCTTTCTAACAGCCCCATTTCGACGCTTCTTGATCAATTTAACCCCAAGTTTGGTCTTCTTGGGGCTTTCTTGCTTGAATTTGAGTAGCCAGTAAAACTGCAAAAAGTTTACACAGAACACAGGTCATCCCCACACAAGTACCAGCACGTGCAGTCCCACGCGGATGAATACGAACGCGATTAGGCCGAAGCCCAGCTTCGAAACAATTCCACTTATAGTTTAACTTCGTAAGCGATGTTGCAGTTGATGTTGTGATGCAGAAGATGTTGCACCAAGATGTTCGGAGTCTTTAGGGCAAGGGGTGTGTGAGTAGAAAGAGGGTTTTTACATCTGGGTGGCTACAAACATATGGTAGGGTGACCACAAGTGTACGTAGGTGACCAAACAAATGCCGGTATGTTAAAAAAGGATATCGTCAAGTATCAGTGATTTTTAAGCAACCGTATTTCAAAATAGTAATAGCGGTCCAAAGTGGATAAAGCGGATGTTTTAGATTTGCGGATCCGTCATCCTTCATTTTAGTTCTAAGGGAAAAAATGAAGCGTTAATCGGGTTAACCGAGACCGTACAACAACACAACACAAACGGTCGAGTGAACTGGCAATGTCGATGTTGCGATGACCCTGAGGTGTTTTGAGGTGATCTGGGGTTGGTTGATCGCTTTGATCACTGCCCCGATCACTATGCCGATCGCTGTGCTGATCATGATCCGAGCCGATCAGCCCCAACTCAGTTTCCAGGTGTGAAGAGAGACGGAATTTTCAGTTAAGCTGGGATTAATATGGGGCGAACAGTGCCTGGGAGGCAGATCCCGAACTAGTTCCAGGCTGCTTTTCGAGGAATCAGGATGGTTTAAGATCGCCATAGAGTTTGACTATAATCAGTCCAGAAGTGGTACGGATCAGTTTGAAGGTGCGACAAGGATGTGTAAGGTGGTACTAGCGCAACCGTGCGACGAAAGGAACAGGATTGAAGTATGACGTAGGCACATGAGTTGGTGTACGATACACTAGGTATAGGATATTGCATATATAATAACAGGATTGAATTTACCCCCTAAGCAAAGAGTCGCTCCGCCACGTGCCGCGGTCATTGAGAGGATCCTAGGCGGATTGAAAGGTCCCGTCTCTCCCCCAACTCTCTCAGACGGCCACGTGTTCCTTATTAGGGGACTATTCGATCAACTCAAACAAGCCGGCATTAACACCGGCGTGTTTGATCCGAACGAACTGTTTGATCTGAAGGTGGACAAGTTGAAGGAGGCATCCAGCGCACTGCACGACCGCTTGGTACCGCTAGTGGGCTGTTCGCCGCCGTCGAAGAAGATGACAGCCACGACTGGAGTGGCGCCGTCCACGCCGCCGACAGCAAGCAGACCGGCCGGGATACACTCGGGTTCTTCGCAGTACGAGTCTGTCCCTTCGGAAGCGGACTCATCTGATTCATCGGTGGGTATCACCCGCATGACGCTTGGCCCAAGGGGAGCAGCGCGTGTGGCGACGGCCATGCGGCTTGGAGGACGTGAGGATCCGGGTACGCCCGAGCGGAAGAACGCCAGCCAGTACAGCGTACAGGCCTGGCGGACGGCGACGGCGGATCCAGAACCGAAGGAGGAAGACGAAGACGCGGATGGGCGGATCAAAAAGGAATGTCGATCTGGCAGCCCGGCCGCCCCCCAAGTCGCCCCTCAATCCGCCCCCCAGGAGAGCCTTCAGGTGCCGGATCACCTGCAAAACATGTTTTCAGCGATGATGGAACGATACTTGGAAGAGCAACGTCGGTTGAGCGCCAGCCGCGGCAGTCCGAAGTCACCGGACCAGCCGGCTCGTCGTGGAAGTCAGGCGTCCGAGCCAGTTCAGTACTATGCGAGGGAGCCGAGTGACGAAGACATGGAGTCGGTGCAGTCCAAGCAGAGTGAACCCCATGCCGCCCCGCCGAGCCGCCAGACAGGCCGCCGGACCGGACGTCGGCCAACGAACAGGAAGCTGTCTCTCAGCGACGTGGATATGGAATCCGTCAAGTCGGCCAAGTACCATTACGATCCGGATGATCTGGATCTGGGGATGGCCCGCCGAGCCCACATGGCCTCGGCCCAAGCGTTTGACGCGGATTCGGGAGCGATCACGAGGGTGCGAATGTCGGCCACGTCCGAGCTGAAAGACTTCACCGGACGCGACACGGACGAGGACCAAGCCCGAGGTGGCTGAGCAAGACGAAGTCGGTATTTCTCAGAGACCGGACGTCGGACTATGAGAAATGCCTGATCTTTGGGGATTTGATGAAAGGTCCAGCGAAAAACTGGATCCAACAGCTCAGCCGGGAAATCCGAGGAAACTGGAGGGGATTGGCCGGTGCGTTCGAGGAACAATACTGTGGATCTGGAACATCGGCGGCGCGTCAATATTTCCACACCAAGAAGCGGGCGGATGAGACTCCCTGGAGTATCTCCATCGCTTAAATGTCGCTGGCATAAGGGCGGATATCCCGGTTAACGAAGATGCCAGCCGGTCGGAGGCCGCTCGTGAACATGTGGAGCATTTTATCAGCACGTTGGACGATCGGGAGCTGGCAGACCAGCTGGCGTTACTGCGATTGAAGAACACCACGGAGCTGGAATTGACGTTGCGCACCTACCTAAGAGCGAAGAAGCGAGGCCCCAAGGCGGCAGTTGGAACCGGCCGTTTCAAGTCCCGGTTTAACGCGGATCAAGGAGGCCGGCCGCCATCTACCAGGACGGCCCGAGCCGTCCGCATGGTCGCCCGAGCGTCAGACGCGACCAGCTCGGAAGAGGAGTATCAGCGATCTGGGGGCGAGTCTGAGGAGGAGCAGTATCGGTACCTTTTCTTGGCAGAAGCCAGTCAGCCATCCAGGCTGCCAGCCGGGTCCGGTCAGCTGAAGGGTTTTCCGGCTCGAACTGACCAGGATTACCCCAGGCGCAAATGTACCCACTGTGGGTCTATCAAGCATGACGACCGGAGCTGTTGGAAGCGGCTGACATGCAAGAAGTGCGAGAGGAAGGGACATCCGGCGGAACACTGCTTGTTTACGTGTAAGACTTGCGGGGAGGTGCACGAGGCGGGACTGTGCCCAATTGAAGAATTCTACAACCAGATGAAGAAGTGGTACGTCCCGACCAAGCATGCTGGAATGCTGCCGCCCGGAGTGGAAAAGATGTTAAGCTAGATCGCTCGCCAGGTTGGAATCTGTTTTGAGCCGAGCGGTCTAGTGTTAGTATCTATGCATATGTCGGTAAGGAGGATAATCAAGAAGCAAAGCAAAGCGTAACCGACAATACATGTAAGTTTGACGATTACGTCATCCGGTCCCCGGGCAGCACGGCTGACCCCTACCTGGTGAGCAGTATACGGACGGATGAGTATTCCCGGTCTGAAGTGCGTATGGAATTGAACCTGTTACCTGGCGAGTCGCGAGGTTATTGGAAATATCATTCGCCGGATAAATGGTTCAAGCAGGCCAAGGCGGATGGCAAAATCAATAACCAGAAGGCTACCATGCTGTTCGACTCTGGCGCGGAAGTGTCTATCGTGGACACCACCTTTGCTCGTAAGGTGGGGTGTGAGATAGATGAGACGAAGCGGCAGGAATGTATAGGCATTGGAGAGAGTTCGTACATGACCCAAGGAAGGACAAGAGTCAAGATTACGTTAGCTGGGTCGTTGGTGTATTACTTTACTGCCTGGGTAGGCAAGCTGGCCGGGCAGGATGCAATTCTGGGTATGGATTTTATGGTCCAGGCCGGCATACGGCTGGATTTATTGCATGGAACATTGACGTTGCCGGATGAGGTACAGATCTAGCTGGCCGGCCGGCGGCCCTTATAGGGTGCCCACGTCCAGTTCTTCAAGTTAGGTCAGTTTGTAACGGCGCCAGTGGGAAAGGCGGTGGAAGTAATGTTACGACCACACGACAGGCGGAGTAAGTTATGGCTGACAAGGGGCGAGTTTTGGGTACCCTCGTTTGTTAAAGGGGGCGGTCATCTCAACTCTATAAGCGTGACCAACATCTCTGAAAGGCCCCTCACCTTGCATGAAGACGTGATTATTGGAATGTGGCTGGCCGAGGACAAGGTGCCCCGCCGGCCGGGCTATGTCACTATTGGCTCAAGACGCTATATCGAGTGGCAAAACCTGGCTTTTCAGGCAACCACCGATCTGGTCAGCGAAGAGGAAGAATTAGAAGAGGACCAGACGCCGATGGTGGCTAAACCCGAGTACCGGACCCCTTCTAAAATATTGACGCGGAGCCGGCCGTCGCCGGATCCGGCTGAACGTATTGGCCGAGACTATGCCCCGATCGCGGAACTGGTTTTGCCCACCCAGAGGAAGACGGACGAACGACAGAATCGGGAGGAAGGACAAAGCGGAGTTACATATGAGGACAACCCCGATGGCGGATGGTGTGATGACCGAGGTGAAGGCGGATCGACCCGGCCGGCCGATCGAAATTCGGAAATAGCCGAAGGCGGATCGACCCCGGCCGATCAAGATCCCGAAGTAGTCGAAGCTGACCAAGTCTGCATTCATGAAGGGGGCGAGCTATATGTTGAAGGCACGGAGGATCAGATGGCGGTGCTACCTGAGGTAACTCCCTGTCCCCCAGCGGTTACTATTGACGATCTACAAGTGGGAGACCCGGATGTGAACACCCCGGAAGAGATCGGCAGATTGAAGGATATTATATGGAAAAGACGACATCTGCTGATCGGACCAGGAAACGCACTTCCTCCGGCCGCCCATGGGGCGGTATGTGACATTGATGTGGGAGGCGCCAAGCCGGTCGCACAGAGATGCCGAAGAGTCGCCCCCCAGTATCGGGAAAAGCTGTCAGAGCTTATCAAGGGTTTGCTGGCCATCAAGATAGTTCAGCCGTCCACCTCGCCATGGGCTTCGCCCATTGTAATTATTATTAAGAAGAATGGGGTGGATATAAGGTTGTGTATTGATTACCGGCTGGTGAACCGGCTGACTAAGCTGATGGTTTATCCGATGCCGTTGATAAATGATTTGCTGGAGGACTTGGATAAAGTTTTGTGGTATTGCTCATTGGGCATGGCCAGTGGATTCTGGGTGGTCTCTATGACCGATCGTGCACGGGAGATCTCTGCGTTCGTGACGCCTTTCGGGTTGTTCGAGTGGAACCGGATGCCGTTTGGTCTGAAGAATGCTCCGCAGATTTATCAACGGCTGATAGATAACGCGCTGTATGGACACTTCAAGATCAAGGCGGATCAAGATCCGGCTCTGGTCGGGGATGTGTTCGCCGAAGGTGACCCGGACCCCGACCCAAAACCTTCAGTTTTGGGGCGGCGGTCTTACATTGATGGCATTCTCGTTACGGCAACTACCTGGGATTTACTGTGTGACAAAGTGGAGAAGTTGATGATTACGTGTGAAAAGTGGAATCTTTCGATTAGTGTGGTTAAGAGTTTCTGGGGAAAGACTGAGGTGACCTATTTGGGCCATCAGGTTTCGATTGCCGGATTGGAAGCTAATCCGAAGGATTTGGAGTCCTTGAGTAACCTGCCTTTCCCGCGATCCCTAAAGGCTATGCAATCCTTTTTGGGCAGCCTGAATTATTACAGTCGGTTCATCGAGGATTTCGCAGTCTATGCGGCGGTTCTGTATGAATTACGGGAGGTGGATTACCATAAGCTGAGAGAGCAGGATAGGCAAGCGGAGACGCGAGCCGAGTCGGCAATATCAGCCAATGGGATGCCGCCCTTGTCAGCTATTTCGGCCAATGAGAAGGCACCCTTCTCTGCCCCGATAGGCGGCCGGCTGCCAGATTCCTGCGCGGCCGGCCCGGACGACCACATGACTCGAGCGATGGTAGCCTTTGGTATGTTAAAGGCGAAGATGGCGACTACACCGGTCCTGAAACATTTCGATGTTAATAAGGTTCCTGTGGTCATCATCTACGCTAACAAATGGGCCATCTCAGCTGCCCTCGTGCAAGATCATGACGGAGTGTACTGTCCCGTGACATTCACCAGCCGGACCCTGAAGGCTAATGAAGTTAATTACGGATTGGTGGATAAAGAAGTTTTGGCTTTATTGCGGATCTTGGATGTGTGTTATACTATGTTGGTGTCTCGGTCTATCAAGGTACTATCAGGACGGTCGACCCTATCATGGCTCCTGACAGCGAATGGAGTTGACGGCCGGCTGGGTAGATGGGCGGCTCTGCTGTCTCAGTGGTCCCTTGAAGTGATTAAGTGTACTAAGGGAGAAGAGGAAATACTGGGCACGCTGGCGGCCAGCATTACTCCAAGGGCAGAAGTGGAGGAAGCACTGATAGCGATCGCGCCTCGGAAGCAGCCTCGACAAACCATCGTATTACCGCCGCCAACAGTGGGACCCACGGAGGAACTAATGGTTTTGAGTTTTGACGGGTCGGCGAGTGTAAAGAAGGGAGTCGGGGCCTATAGTGCTATTGTGTGGAAGTTGCCCGAATGGAAAGTGGTCGCGGCCGCCTCGGATTTCACGCCTGGCATAACGGTGAACGAAGCGGAGTACAGAGGGCTTTTACTTTGCCTAGATCTGCTGGCTGGCCGGACACAGGGGCGGATCATCATATGTGGTGATTCCAATCTGGTGATCCGGCAAATCACAGGAGAGATAGAGTGTAAGGCGCCCCGGCTGAGACTGTTGAACGATCGGGTCATGTCCGCCCTGCGGAATTGGCCGGAACATGAACTGTTACATGTCAAACGAGAGTGGAACAACAGCGCAGACCATCTGGCCACCTTGGCCATGCGAGATCAGATCGGTCTCACCGTTTCGGATCCAGGATTGTTGGACGGATTGGCGGAGATGAACAAGCTATCGGAGATAATCAAACCGGCCGCTAGGTACGAGAACCATCCGCCCGGATCCAGCCGTCCCGTAGAAGAGGAATATGGCGACCGGGACTGGGAACAGGACGTTCAGACCCGACCGGACCAAGAGGTGCCCTGTGGCAACAAAAGGTCCCTCTAGGCGGACCCCCAAGCAGGCTGGACGAGACTAACCACGGTAAGCGGTCAAAGTAAATGTTTGGAGGGGAGATAAAAGAAGCACGAATGGATATATTGAAAGAGAAATGAAGGAAATGAAAGAATTAAAATAAGCCCGATTGCTCATCCCTGTGGACGACTGTACTTGCCGTGGAGCCGAGTCACTCGAAGTCCAGGGTGGTCGGAGGGCCGTTTGCGGTACTGATTGCGCCAAGGATCTTGCTGGTCAATGGCCTCCAGAGATTCGGAAAGGGAGGTAGTCTGATCCCGCGCACCCAGGCCTGGGAACCACGTTCCGCCCTCCGCTGCATCTCCGCACCTTCGGTTCGGTAGATGGAGCATAAACGGGAAGAGAAACAGGTCCAAATCGCAATTACCATCCCGGATACCCTCCATGATGAACGTACATAAACGGACCCACGCCTCGGAAGCTCGCCCCCGACGATTCTTCCGGGCAAGGAAATACGTGCGGAGAGATTCGTCCACTCGCTTGTCCTCTGCAGAGATGTACAGGAAGTGGGTAGACTCCCAGATGGCCCAAGCATGAGCCACAGCGAAATCCTGAAATCTCGCCTTGAATTCCGTAAACCATGGGCTGGACGGAAGTCCCATATCTGGCATCTTAGTGTTCAGGATTTTCCAAGGCTTGGTCTTCATGAGCGCGTCGATGGCGCCCGACCCCATCAGGTCGGGGCGCCAATTCGCTAATGGAGGCGTCCTGCGGGATCGAGGGAACATCCAGAGAGGCGGACGGGATAGGGAGTGAGCGAGCTGAGAACTGGAGATATCGGCGAGACTTACATTTCTCAGGAGATCGACCTGCCAAAGTAGGATGGCGGACCGATCCGCCCCGCTGGGGAAACGTCCGTCCGGTAACCACAGAAGCGGAAGTTTAGGAAAAGGGGGCGTAGGAGGTAGAGTGCTCCGCCGGATCTTAGGTTTGGTCGCCGGCCGGCTGGGTCGACGTTTGGGACGGGGCCTGGCCGGAGCTGATCGCCGGGTTTTGGCCGGAGTTTGGGAGAGAGGTGCTCCTGAATCGCTCAGGTCGGGAGGAGACAACCACTGATCAGGGATGTCCTCTTCGTTGTCTCCCACCTTCTCCTCGGCTATCCCGTTGGAACTCGAGGTACGAGCGACCTGAGCGGCCGGGGTGTCGACAGTGCCGGAAGGCAAGGAGAGATCAGACAGCTCATGCCCCCCGGAGCCAAAACCGGCCGGCGGCGGAGTTTGCAGATCGATAATCTGATTGGGTTCCATTTGATCCGTCGTTCGGCCACCGGAATTGAAGAAGCGACGACGGGTATCCGCGCGAGAGCGGGATAACGCGGCGCATACCTGCTGGTCGTCGTAATCCTTGTCTTCTTCGTCATCATCATAGATGCACGAAGGGGAGAACGGCCCCGAGTCCGAGGAAGAATCAGACGGAGGGCTGATCCGGGTGCCGGATGGTGAAGCGACTGCCGAGCCGGATGGCGACGCGGCCGGACCGGATTCCGAGTCCTCTTCGGAGCTAGAGGATGAACTAGAGGTGAGACCAGTTCTACCTGGTGAAAGAGGGGGGATGCAGCAGCGGACCGCCTCGCGAACAAGCTGTCATCGCTGTCCGACCCGAGTTCTCCTTCGCTGTCCAACTTACCCGGAGGACATTGGCGCGAGGGGGAGGATTCTCTCTTCTTTCTCCGTTTGGGCGGGTCAGCACCGGCCAAGGAGGGGCTAGAGCTGGCCGGACGTTTTCCGCCCCCCTGATCCTACCGAGGCGGACGAGGAGTCTGAACCGGCAAGGGGCGGCAGGAAGTTCCTCAGGTCCTGATTCTGCTGTAGCGGGCAACTGGGATGATTTCGGCTGAGAGGTTTTCCACTGATCCACCATCCCCAAGACAGACAAGACGGACTCTCGTACATTAAAGGGAGCTTGCAAGAGAGGAGCGGCCTGGCTTCGAGTCGTCTTGTAGTTCACACAACAAGAATCTAAAACAATCCTCCTTATCCAGCATG
>MIQA02005277.1:5589-18071 GCA_001887855.2 Sclerospora graminicola | reverse complement strand
ATCGAAATGGGGGTCTGGATAACGACATAAACCCATGGTATCTGATGTTGTACACACGTCACAGAATAATTCCAAGCCCCCTGCGTTGGATAAATTAGTAAACGAAGATGAGGAGTGGAAGACGGAAATGATAGAAGGAATATTGCGTCAAAAACCTCCTACACAGAAACTGAAATTATCATCAGATGAGGATAAGGTGATGTCAGCCGCACCAAGTGACACATATGACGGGCCAGTGTTCGAGTCGTTAATGCGTGATGGGCATTAAGTTCTGCCACATGGGCTACACGTAAAACGCCCTCCGCAGCAAAGGGTACTGCCAAGAAAATATTTCGACGATCCTTTGCTAGTGAAGATACCGACGACGAAGATGATATTGAGTTAACAGCAAGAGATGGTACCCCATCGCAAGGGTCAGGACTTTCTGTTACAACGGTATTACAAAAAATGACAATTCTCACGTTGATGGACAAAGAGATCGCGCTGAAGAGATAGGACATACCAGGTCTTGGTCCAAACCAGCATTCCCAGTGGACTGGAGCCTTGCGTCACGACTCTCCAATCACCTTGAGCTGTGACGACTTGGATGATCCATGTTTGTAAAGCTCACCTTGTGTACCCGTCAGCACTGGCGGCTACGTTCCCATGGTGGACGCTAGGGCGTAAAGTTAAAAGTTTGTCAAATAGGGGGGCGAGGGTTAGAACTAGGGTTACTCCTGGGCGGAAATTTTCACCGGGGAACAGAAGTGGCGTTATAATTGAAGTTTGTATACTGCAAAGGCTGGACCGAGAAAATTCGATGGGCCAGCTAAACCAAAGATAATAAAGGGGTGAATCCAATCTTATGTGTAAATAGAGAATCCAAATAGTACTCCACAATCTTCCACAGTAGGCCAAACCATTACCACACTTTCCAATAGAGATAAACCGTGTTCAAAACACGGGCGACTTGAGTGAGTATAGAGTTTCTCAGATGACTCTCGGTCAAGGGACATCCGGTGGGTTCCTTTCAACCGTCCCCGAGTAAACCAATAGCAGCTAGAGGGGACCTTGCTAGCCCTCTGCTGTGAACCAATGAAATGACATGCGCCTTTGAAAGCGAAATGTATACTGATTTTTATCCCTAGATCCAATACAACCTTTTGTGTAACCTACCCGAAATAGCTTGGCTGGATAGTTATGTGCCTTACCTGAAATAGCGCCGCTGGATAGCCTTTGTGTACCGTACTCCAAATATCTTGCTCGACCTGGAAAGCTTTTGTGTACAGTACACTAAATGGCCTGACTAGCCTGGACCGTGGCCTATTTCACGTCTACTTGGCGCGTGCATTGGGCCGACTTCACCAACTGAGCAAGCGATACAATACTATTAGATGCTAGAGCATCTGCAGCGAGAGCTCCTGTCGGATTTGATAAATTTGCTCATACGGAAATTCTTTGGCTATTCACTCAAAAAATAGAAATAGAAGAAACAAAAATACAAGAATTGCTTCTAGTATTTTTGTTTCTTCTCTTTCTATTTTTTCATTTTCACGAGCAGCTTTTTCTGCAAGTTTGTAGTACAATCTGTGACTTCGATTGGAAGCGGTAAAAGCAGATTCTGTTTAAGTTATTCAGATTTAAATTTTCATAAGCTTTCGTTTAAAAAGTCAATTTTTTCCAAAAATGACAGTATGTTTGTTTCCTGATTTCCTTTGTATTTCTATGTGCAGCTTTGCGTTTTCAGCTTATAATTGTGCATTTCCCTAGTGCGTATTTGTTATTCAATGGGTCAATCCCGTAATGAACCAAAGGAATAGCAAGTATGCAGAGCTGGGGGTCTCTTAGCCATTCTAAACCTATTTCGCCACCCTTTGCCACATCAAGAGCCATCCGGCCCCACTTATCCAGCCCGGCCATATTCTGGCTGACTGGCTCTGAGCCTCCGGATCACTTTGTCTAGGCCTGATTCGATGCTGTATGATCTGGCACTTGCGAGTGCTCCCGGACACCTCCGAACTGTCATCCTGCGTCCGTCGGTGGCGACCCGGGCAGCTAGCTTGGGCCACTTTCTACAATCAGTTAGTGGATTTACGTTTCATTAGTCCGTTAATTCCGGAACCATTTCACCACAGTATCACATCAACTACTCAAAATCTCGCGCCGTTTTGGACAAGGTCCCGCACCGTTTCGAAAAAATCCGCATTATTTTGGACAAAGCCCCGCACTGTTTTGGACAAAGTCCCGCACCGTTTTGGTTAGACTTAATCGGAAATAATCCAGGACAGTACCGTAACTCAATTGGAAGGAAATGATACAGTAGTACCGTAAATTTCATCTTTCTTCTCAAGTTCCTCCTACTGGTTCTTACCATTCTTCATCACATATTTACATAAAACTCTTTCAATTACCTACGGTATACAAATATCAGAAGGGCTTTGCTTCAAATATTCTCTCTCTAAATATTCCACCAAAATGATCATGAAAGTTTCGTCACATACTAATCACTCCATGTTTTTACGGCACACATTCAAGGCCGTTCCAACATTGCTTCTTTGTACTTCGGCGACACACATTTAAGGTCGTCTCATCACGCTTATGAATTCCATGCTTCGATGGCACACATGTGGTGAAGAGCTTCCGGAATCAACCAACTGCTGGATGTGAAGTATACCTGGCCGGGGCTGTATTTATTGGCCCAAATTGCTGGCAGGATGGTTGCCTTAGACCAGCAACTAACAGACATTGGATGGCGATTATGGGGGCTGTTCGAGGTTTGGAAGCGTCAGACCAGTATTATACGCGGAGCAGAAGCTAAGGAAGGTGGTCCAGGTGCGTCGGGTCAGACCATTCAGTCGACCAGCCGGATCAAGTTTGGCTAGAAGGCGGCCGATAGTTGCGGGCGGTCAAAGGATGGTTGTGAGGCTCCAGGGAGGTCATATCCCTTTGATAGCCGGGCGAAGCACCGACAACTAAGGCTGGCCAAGAAGAAAATATTGAAGATGATGGCCAAGTCACCCTGGTGCCGTCTATGTCAATATGAGTGACCATACAAGTAGCCCCTCTATTTCGGGTGCAGTACAGAAGCGTCCAGGTTAGGCTGGTCGCGCTATTTCAGGTAAGGTACACAAGCGTCCAGGTCACGCTGGTCGCTCTATTTTGGGTTCGGTACATCATAGGTTTTTATTGGATTTAGGGAGAAATATCAGTATACGTTTCTCTTTCTTTGACACAAGTCGTCATTGGTCCACAGCCGAGGGTTAACAAGGTCCCCTCTTGTTGTTATTGGTTTGCCCGGAGAAGATTAATAGGAACCCACCGGATGTCCCCTGACCGGGAGTCATCTGAGAAACTCTATACTCTCTCAAGTCGCCCGTGTTTTGAACACGGTTTATCTCTATTGGAAAGTGTGGTGGAGTTTTGGCTTACTGTAGAAGATTGTGGAGTATTTTTTGATTTTCTTATTTACACATAAGATTGGATTCACCCCTTATTATCTTTGGTTAGCTGGCCCATCGTTATTCTCGGTCCAGCCTTTGCGGTATACAATCTTCAATTATAACGCCACTCCTGCTCTCCGGTGAAGATTTCCGCCCAGGAGTAACCCTAGCTCTAACCCTCGTCCCCCTATTTGACGGACGTTTAACTTTACGCCCTAGCATCCACCAAGAGAACGTAACCGCCAGTGCTGACGGGTACACAAGGTGAGCTTTACAAACATGGATCATCCAAGTCGTCACAGTCAAGGGTACGGAAGTGGCCAGTCCAGCCGGCTTGATGCTGGCTCAGATCAAGACCTGGATGGACGGAGTACCCCCTCCGACAGTCAGTCTTCTGCCTCCCCCCGTGGGTGTTCGCATCTCAGAAGAAATTTTTGAGTGCGACTACACCACAATACACTTCAAATTGGGGGACCACAAAATTTTTGTGGAGTAAACGTTATGTATGAATTTGGTTATATTGCACGTCCCCGTTGAGAACAGTAAACGCTTGTTACACTGAACCATGAGAGAAGATTCATGGAGATAACTTATTCCCAAAAAGGTGGAGAAGAGGCAGCCCACACCGCAGGCAATTCGGAGTCTCTCCTGGTATTACTACTACTCCAAAGGCGGTTCGCCAAAACAGGTGAAGCGGGCGAACATGGAGGAGGCACCGTTAGCGGAATGGGTGAGTAAGGTTAAAGGAGTAGACTAGGAGGCAACCTCTTCAACTCATACGAAACCGTTTCTTGTAAACACAAACTTCTTTCAAAGGGACAGCATAAAATTACTGAGATCTATTTGGGAATAGCAGTACTCCAAGAATGCACTAAATGCGTTCAGAGCACCCTCCGAAGATGAACGAAGTATCATCACAGGTTTGGCAGAAGGCACAATCCTGGCGAAAGAGCTGGTCCAATTTTTACAACACATTACGACGGTTGAGGGCTAATGCGGTTAATTCAGACTATCCGGGCGCATGGTAAGTCGTCTCGCAATGGATTTATATGGAGAGCAAGCAATCAAGGAAGCGTATTTAAGTACACGGAAATCCAGGAGAGCATAGCGATGGACTCTACTATAAGGAAGAAAGGATCACCAAAAAACTATGGGAAATGATCTCACAGGTTATATCAATTTGCTATGAAGCCTCGAGTTACACAATCTATTTCTACTTCCCTACAAGCGATATGGCAGCTCAATTTCAAGGGGTCGTCGTACCTTATCACAAGAGAGACCATCTCCTGGAAAATATTCACGCCATCGACACGGATGCTAGCAACGCGGCCCAATCCACGTGAAAACGACAGGGGGGGGTAGGTAGTGCAATCACAGAGTTTTATACACGTAAAGAATACACGATTACGGTGAAACTGGTTACGCGTTTGATGGATATTACGAAGTTTATCGTGTTCCTGAAAATACATATCACCACAACCGTTCTCCTCAGTTGTCTTAGACAAGAAAGGACCATATTCGCGATACATACACAGAATAGCTAGTGTTACTTGAAGCGGGCCACTGTCCAGAAGCGCTAACAAACGTGGTCCGAATTGGGTGAGGTGGACATATTCTGCTCATTAAACACCCCAACATGAATGGCTAGCGGCAATGTAGCAGATGTGGTGAAGTTGGCCACCAGTTCCGGCAGCGCCACACGAAAAAAAAGAGCTCCTTTGTTCACGATACATCACGTTATCGTCCCAAGCCGTACGACTGTTAAAAAGTCAAGCACCAATTTTCCGATGCATGGACCAACTATGGAAGGAGGTGGGCATAGCCAACCATCGATGACAGCAATACATCCTCCAATTATCCCATTGTTGCTCTGCTCACGAAACCCGTCTGCCGCCTGCACCATCTCACTTGGAAGTGCAGGAAAATGAATTCGAAGGGCCTTGGCATCATTAATTGCATGCATCACTCGATAAACAATACGATAAAACGCTGCACGACTAACACCAGCGATCACACGAATGTGATGATGGCTTCCGCCGGCAAGCCATGAAAGACAACATTGTGCCGATGGTTTAGTTGCCCGCTTTAAGGCACGACTAGTTGTTCATGGTTTTCGTCAACGACATGGTGTCGACTACTATGAAACATACTCTCCGATGATGCGTTACGACTCTATTCGTGCGTCACTATGCTATGCACTACGATGCGATGGGGCGGTATTACAGTACGACGTCAAGACCGCGTTTCTACATGGCGACCGCGATGAAGAGGTGTAAGTGGAATTACCACCCGGTCACAATGGTGACCGTTCGACTGTGTGTCGACTTATAAAGAACCTATACGGACTGAAGCAAAAGCCTCGAGTCGGGAACCAATTACTACATCGTGCACGCTTGGACACCTGGATCCGGCGCCTTGATAATGATTATGGTCTATATGCCCGCCAAGTGGGAGATGTACTGGACGCTTTTATTTCTGTCGATATCGATGACCTACTTATCATGGGCAAGACCGAGACCTGCAAAGCAATCGCAGATTTCCTGAGACGTAAATTTGAGCACAATGATCTCGGTCAAGTTTGGTACCAACATGGAATTGAAGTGCACATCAATTACGTGGAAAGGGCCGTATTTCTCTCACAAGCAACTTATGTACGAACGATCCTAAAATGGTTTCACATGTCGGATTGCAATGGTGTGGCGACTCCTGAAACGAAGACAATATCAACGGCTCGACCCAAGGACGAGGTATCTGTTCCTTATAGAGAAATTGTCGGTGCTATCCAGTATTTAGTGTCGGGCACCCGACCAGACATCGCGCACGCTACACGCCACCTCGGACAGAACAATTCGAACTTCGAGTGGTCTCACTATCAACAAGCCAAACGTGTATTACGATACTTGAAGCATACATCTGACTACGGTCTACTTATGAAGGCTCCAGAGTCAAGCGTGTCGCGTGTAGGGATGTTTACCGACGCAGACTATGCGAATTATGCGACCAATCGTTAAAGTGTAAGCGGATACGTGACGATGATTGACGGCAATGTGATTTCATACGCGTCGAAGAAGCAAGGTGCTACGGCAATCAGTACGATTGAAGCGAAATATATTGCAATGCATGAGGGTGCTAGACATATCATGCGGATCTGCGCCCTCCTGGATGAGATCAAGTTCAATTACCGTAGACCGCCCCCTCTGTGCTGTAACAACATGTCTACCGTACATTTGAGCAAGAAACCTGGCAAAAATTCCAAGTTCAAACACGTACCTGTCAAGTATCACTTTACTCGCGATCTCGTCGATTCAGACAAGCTTCAGACACAGCACTGCAGCACTGAAGATATGCCGGCCGATATATTCACGAAGCCTCTGGGACGAGTGAAGTTCGAACGCTTTCGAGATAGGTTAGGCGTCGTACAACAACAAACATGGGTGATCAAGAAAGCAGTTTAATAACCAGTGGATGCAATCTACGGTTTCAAGCTACGGCATGTATGCGTGCAGTCCAGCTTAAGTGGGAGTGTCAGAAGACAGCGATCTGCCCCTGCACGCAATTTCGATCCTACAGGAAAAGCAACAGGGATTATCACAGGATTTATATCTTCCTAAAATATAAGTCCTGGGTGGCTGACTGGTCAGAGGCAGACGTGTTCATCTCATCTCTCACTTCTTGATTTACCAAGCGCACCAGCCGGTCAGTCTTCCCGAGGGCCGGTTATCGGCCCCGAACGTACCTGTCCAACATACCCCTCATTATTAAGTGACAAACTGCACTAGGACGTACCTTCCTAATGGTCGCGATGTCTACGCAGGGAGCTCCGGTGATCACACGTACGACATCGACTCCCGCGGAGAGCATCGACACGTCAGTCGAAGTGCCTCCCAACTCACAAGAATAAACTGAGTTTGCTGCCTACAATCGTCACAGATCCATATATAGAGTATTGTATATGGGCAGTTTGAACAAGGCGTTGCTAATGTGTGAGCACGTCGAACGTATTCGAGAGCATTATCCCGCGAAAAAAAAATCACGCCGAAACGCGAGCATGAGACCAGTTCTAATCGTTTACCGGTCAGCTTTTGTTCTTTGTTTAATAATACATCACGTCGTCATGATTCAGAGCAAGTCACGATTTGACTGGAAAAAATAAAGATTTGACAAATTAGAATAGAGAATGATTTTCATTTTTTGGTACACAATCGTCGATGAAATTTTTGCTCCAACAAATAAATGACCGCTACAAATGACCCAACCTAATTTAACCGTACCCAAACAAGCCCTAAACAAATATTTATAATGGATAAAAAATACATCAAAATGCACCATCACCATTACTAACTTCAATCGAGCCCATCATGTATGTTCGTAACGTAACGGAACGGGTTATTGCCGAGTCTCGACCCTTAAGTAAATTTTCTGTATCTCAGCTGTTTTAGATCCAGAATATTTTGGGAGTATAAAGAATCAAAGAAGAAATCAAGGTCTATTTTGGAATCTATTGCTAGCTTTTGGTACTCTAATATTGACCAAGCTGAACCACCTGAAAGAGAGGGAATTTACAAGGTAAAAAAACGAGTTACCCATATTATTAACCAAAACTGCAATACTACACGTTTGTATATATTTTTTATTTGATTAAATGAACATATACATATCGAAGTTTTATACGCTCGACTTAATGTTACCCATGTAAAATCCCGCTGACGTATGCATTGCCATGTCGGAAGTAGCAATCAAGTTAAGATAACGAAGAGTATCTATCTGCTCGATTGTTGCACCACTAAAAACAAATTTATCGTCCTAAAAATACAAATTTTCAATTCATCACACAGATCAGTCGCCTGTCGAAACGTTCACCTTAGCGTCGCCAACATACATTATTACTGCCTTGGTGAGGTCGTAGTCACTGTAAAGGTGGCAATCGCAGCTCGCAAGCGTGATAAAAATCGACAATAAACCGTGTAATTCGTCTCTTTAGCCAATCCGAGCGCTTGAAATACATTATAGAGAAATTTGATTGGCCAAGAGACGTTCTCGGCAATAATATATGTAACCGGCAATAATCTGTTCCGCAACGTTAAGTCAAATTAAAATCAAGGATAGGTTGTAAATTGTAGTCTATTTAGTCTCAAAATTAATATTAGCTACTATAAATGTATGAATTACCTGTGTAATATTCTCTGCACCTGCTGTCGTCCGCGAAATATCAGGAGTTGTTGCGGTCTGATGCGGGTTGAGATTTCCATCTATGTCCAACAAACACTCCAGGCATATCTGGAATTGCATACCTTGTATCTGTAGATCTGTCCTTCGTTTCTCGAACTCTGACTGCCCTTATTTGCTCCATCGGTCTCGTTCATATAAACTCCGTAAATTTAAATTGATTCCATTTCTGCTGTTGAAACACCACCAAATTTCGTACGCGCCAAATCCAGGCAAAGCCTATTGAGCAAATTGCCCACCACAAACGAGGAACTTGCTTCATACACTCATCTGCTTGTTTGTCACATCTGTTAATTACTCTTAACTTGAGCTTAGGTGATACCGGTGGCGCTTCGTCGAGCAATAGTTTGCTTGAATGAAACCACTGTATCCACCGGAACTACCCATCCGTGCCAATAACTGATAAGACGGGCCCAAAAAGACATGGTCCGCTTATACCCCCACACAATATGTGTGACCCCTTTCCCCTCTGCCTTATACTCCTTGTCGAGGCGGCAGGCGTTATCAACCGCATATCCTGGGTAGTAGACATTCAGCTGATGTGTTGCTGCTCGGTAAAACTACCCATGTCTGATAGTCTGTTAACATGTTTCCATGATACCATAATTCTTGCACTGATTGGTCTTGGGCTTCTCGTCCCCAAGCCTCCCGTTCATTCTTCTTCTTGGCCCAGCTTATCAAAACTCCATGTAATGATTTAGAGATGGACTTGTAATACAATTGTCTGAACGATTTCCGCAGCCAATGCTGCATGGTCCGTGACCTCGTGTGTTCATTTACTCGCCACGGATAACTATGTATCTGAGGATTTTCCATGAAGACTACTTGACTTATCCCGTCCATACCACAGTCTGCCACTGCTCCTTCGTCACGTAAAGATTCCACTTCCCAAACAAAACCATCTGATTGTTGCGTGCACCTCCAAGTGTCCCCCGTAAGTAAATCCCGTCCATGAATCTCGCCTTCCCCCTTTCTGTCCCAACAGACTTGTCGTAACTTCACCGGCCTCGATATTAGCTGAAGTTGCGGGTCCTGGCCTAGGCATTGACCCACGCATATCCTTGGTGAACCTAAAATCAGCGTTGCTAACCATCGTGACACCTTCGCCTTTGTGTGTCCGCCTCCTTCCAACATTTGGGCTTTCCATGAAAAGGTGTTCAATCCGGTACACTGAATCCGTTGCTCCTTAATTGTGACTTTCGCTATTTTATCATATTTCCGGAACGGTACTGGCACTTTTGTCGGTTCTAAAATCCATGGGTTATTCCACCAGTGGTAAGTCCCCCAAAATGCTTGAATCTAGGCTGGCATAGCTACATGCCAAGGTGTTGCTTCAACTCGGATAGTGATGTCCTCTATATCTCCATCCCATACCGCTGTGGTTGGGTACATTTCGGTTTGCTGAATATGCGTTAGTGCCTGCAGTAAATACAGCATTACGTACCTTGTTAGTAATTCCTCTTCCTCCGTCTCCGGCCCTAAATATTGAGATAGCGTTTGTAAGCTTAGTCCTGAAACAGTACCTCGATGTAACAAATTTTCGTTAAATTGCCTCGTGGCTGGAGAGAGGAAAGAACTGCCTCCGGCATGACAAAAAAAGTCGCTGTAAATTCTCCATGCTAACGTATACTTGGTACGTGGTTCAATCATTCAGCGCGCTGGTTCCTTGACAAACTGAGTGTGAATCGCCAGGGGGATGGATATCAAACCTTGACCTCCCGCATGTTTAGAGGTGTAAACTAGTATTGGCGAATTTCATGTTTGATCTGCCCGTTTTCACTCTTCCGATTCCAGATGAACCGCTTTTGGAACCCAAGAGTTGACGTTGCACTTCCAGGTTAGGTGAGAAAATCTTCGCTGGAAACAAAGTAGCTGGTAAAGCTATTGCGTTAAAAAGTTGAGCCCGCTCGAGTACTGATGTGCCACATTTTGCTGCAATAATCAACCTTCGCTGGATCGCCTTCAGCCGATGTGTTCACTTAGATTGTCCGCTCCTATCTCGTGTGATGCGCCTGTAACACTGGTATACCCTGTGTTCGTATCTGCCGTGTTTAAAAAAATGTGTACACGTTTCTGAGGTTGTACCTGTAACCCCGATATTGATCCAAATGTCTTGACCAATTGTAATGCTTTGCCAACCTGTCCGGCTTGTTTGAAAAAAATCGTTGAGTCGTCAACAAAAGCCGAAAACAGGTGATTGTAAGATTCCGTGCCAGAGCTGAGACTGATTCCTTCTAATGACCTCTCCATATGTAACGCTATGCCCAGGGGATCCACCGCTAAAATGAAAAATAAAAGAGCCAGTGGGTACCCCTGGCGAATTCCTGAAATGACGTTCATTTCCTTAGATAATTCTCCATTCACCAAGAATTGCGCTGTCGTCTCTTGATGTAACGTCTCCATTAAGTCTATGAATGACGTCGAGAACCCGAAATTCCGTAAGACTTGTAGTAGGTATGTTCTGCCTACCGTCTCGTACGCCTTCGCAAAGTCCAACAGTAAGACACTTTCACTATCTTCTGCTGCAACAACAGGTTTTGCTTTACCCCGTTCTAAAATAGCCATCATTATCATCACTGATCTGTCCATTCTTCTGCCATGGACAAAACCTTGCTGCGAGTCCACCAATTATTCGAGCCAAAAACGTTTGCAAACGTCGAGCTAGAATCTTCGTAAAAGTTTTTTATCCAGTTTGCAGCAGCGAATTCGGCCGATAATCCATAGCGTTGTCAGAATCCCCCTTTTTCAGCAGGGGGATTATAATCGCTTTGAAGAAAGAGGAAGGATGGTAGCCTCCTCCCATGACATCGTTAAAAGCTTCTAACAAATCACCCATCATATCCTCCACGAAATGTTTATAGCAATCATTATTCCTCCCTGCTTCCTTCCTCCGTTTGAGGCCCTTTACTGCTAGGAGGATGTCGGTCTCTTCTATTGGGTCCATCAAAAACTTGTTCTCCAAATCTGTTACCTTAATAAACTTATTGAGCGGTGCAAACTTCGTCAACTTGTCTTCCAAATCCAAGTCAGCTACCGTCCTATGGGTGGCCCCCAATATCGGTGCCCATCCTATCACAACTTTATCCACAATCGACTCTCCAGTTGTGATAATGTCATCACTAGGTAGGAGAATATTTGTGACCGTTTGGTTACTCTCTCACACCGATGTCCTTAGAAATAACCACCGCACTGAAGCCGGTGATATGTGAAAACGCCGACCTGTTCTCCATTGATTTTGTATGCAAAGATCCGCATATTCCATGTCTATACATTGTTGTTTGGTTGTAACATTGTCAAAAAGCAGCATCTTTAGTCGATGTACTTTCCTTCTCCTCCGATTAACTTGTCGTGTCGTCACTTTCTAGATCGCCATTTTCCATACCCGTAATTTATCACCCATGTTCTCGAAACTGCTGGGTCTGATGATGCTTCCATCGTAACAATCTGACGTATTTCATCCCTTACTTCTGAGTTCTTGGTGCCACGTAACGGATAAAGTATCCTCGAGTGTCGTTTGTTCTTGATCTGTCTCCGTACATCCTTGTGGAGAATTAACATAAATTCTTCATGATCTGATTGGATACAAGGATGTCTCACTTGTGTCCAATGAATACTTCGAAATTGTTCCTCTGAAATATAAAAACGATCTAGTCGGCTTGCTGATCTTCCACGCAAAAAATGTACAGGATTTCCAAAGTCCTTTTCTCATCCATCCAAATGTGGTGGAGCCGATTTCCAAATCCATGACCGAAGTCTTGGGTGGAATTCGGATACCCACTGGCCCGGGCGACCAACTATCGGAGGGGGTACTCCGTTGATCCTGATCGCCATCAGAAT
>MIQA02005275.1:0-21641 GCA_001887855.2 Sclerospora graminicola | reverse complement strand
GCTGTGAACCAATGAAAGCGACTTGTGTCTAAGAAAGCGAAACGTATACTGATTTTTATCCCTGTCCAATACTCCCTTTTGTGTAACCTACCCCAAATAGCCCGGCTGGACAGTTATGTGTCTTACCTGAAGTAGCCCGGTTAACTGCTCTTTTGTGTACCGGCCCGGCCGGCCGGTACACCAACCCCAACTGGTACCATCCCGGCCGGTACACCGAACGTAGCTGGTACCCGCCCGGCCGGTACACCGAACCCAGCCGGATCGGCCGGATGGCTGACCGCTGGCGTTAGCACTTCCTTGGCAGCTCCACGTCCGACCCTGGTGCTTCCTCCGTCCTCCAAGAAACTGAACCTCCTTCAGGACCCTTTGTCCATACCTGCCCACCAATCCGCCTTTCGGCTGTCCACCATCCGAGGTCAACCCGTTCGCCTAGTCTGCTAGCCCAACTACCACGTCTTCGGCCACACCCATCTGGCCCGATTCTAGGCCTGGCGTCGTCCTGCCGCTGGTAGACATGCTCGGCGACGGCCATCCGGCATCTATGTCCTTGGTCCACATTTTTTGCCAATCAGAAGGCGTCCTCTGGAAAGTACTTCACACCTTCCCATCAATTAATTCACAAGTCACTTTACCACACTTCTGCGAGGCTGCAGTACGTCGAGAAGTTGAAATTAATCTCTCTTGCTTTAGAACAACAATACCATATTGCGTCGTGCAGCGCTAGCTGTGCGGGTATCGTCCACTCGCGAAGTTTCCAGTGCTAGCACGGGCGCGTATATGACAATGGATACGGGCCCGAATGGCGCAGCCATAGTTTGGCTGGCCGTCAAGCAAGCCAAAGTTCGTCCAAGATGACTAAAGAAATGCTGTCGATGCTGGACATAGCTAAGAGCGACCCCAACATCAAGTCGGTTGTGCTCATTTCGTCCAAACCCGGGGTCTTTATTATCGGTAGAATGTGTGTAAAGGAACTTGGAGCAACCATTCTTGGGGAATATCATACCAAACCCATGCGGAGTTAATGCAAGTGCATTCGGTGTTAACGAAGATAAAGCTAAAATAAGGTTAAAGATGGCGTTGGATGTGCTCCCGCTTCAACGACTTGTCAAGCTCTCACAGGAGCGAATTCTTCGTGAGTACCCAAACGTACCAATGTGTTAAAAATACGTGCAAAGCCTTGTCAAGCTCTTATCCGCGGAGGTATTGGCCATGGGCGCTGTGGGACAGTCAAACGATACGCTCTTTGAAAGCAATTCGTCTCACCAGCTGCAGGCTTGCAAGCGAATCGAAGCTGACCTCAAACAAATTGATCGGAAAGAATATGAGGAAGTGATGGCCCCGAAAAAGCTTTTACAGGAGCAACATGTATCTGTGAAGCAAGAAAAGCTTGCTGCTGAGCAATCTTCAGCAGCTGAGGCAGGCTTTGAAAATGATGCAGCCCCAGGCCTTGACGCAGTGAGCGTAGTCGCCAGCAACAATGATGCTACAACTCGAAGTATTGGTGAAGGGACAGTGGTTGCAAGATGCAGTGATGTTACGAACATGGAAGTTGACAACGGTTACTCTGAAGAGTCTTCAGATGTATGCAATCGCTAACATGGTGATAGAAAATAGTGATGTAATTGCAGCTATGGTGCCGGCCTTGGGGATCGTCTTACCTCTGAAAGGCCAGGAAGACGAACAAAATTGCACATACCTCCGTTATGTGCAGGAGAAGTTTGAGAGGACGTATGAGTTCCGTTTACCGGAGGGAGACCCAGACTTCGATTCGGCCATGTTGAATACACAGGAAACTGACATGTTGGAGGCTGCGAAACGTGGTATTATGGGAGAGGAACTGAAAGAATGGAAGCACGACAATGACGTTGAAGTCTTTGTTGATGCACCCACCCAACTTTGGAGCGGTAGGCTGATTCAATTTCGATTACGCCAAAAGCAGGAAGAGAGCAATCAACCATTGAGTGCAAAGTAATTCGCGAATCGAATAGGAAAATGGCGTGACCAAGACGGTGGCGAAGGTAGCGTGGGTATTGTTGAGGGTGTTTCACGATGGAGTGGTGTTGATGGTGAGGGCATGTCAGTGCGCTGGTCGAACGATTCGTTGTACACGTACCGATGGAGAGCAGACGGTAACTTCGACCTAATTCACGTTGAAGAGGAAGAAGATGGCAATATCACGCATCAATATTCTACTCCAAAAGCCAAACAAGAGGATGCATCTTGGTGTATTGTTGTACCTATCTGTTGGCAACGACGGTACGTCCTCCGTCGAAACCGGGGCTATGAAGGTGGTTGGAGTAATGGAGGGGCCAGAATATGGCGCCGTGCACGTTGTTAGCTTGAGGTATCTTGACGGATCGCAATGCTTCCAAGAGTTGCAACTGACACGGGATAACCCTGATATAAGCTGGATGCTTCGCTTTTCCACAAAAAGTAACACCCGTGCTTAAAATATATGTTGCACCCCGACAAAACGCTTGACCCATCTGGAATGGCTTCCGTAGCATCTCATGTAGATATACTTCGTGGTGAATACTCGCATCCTGGGATTAAAGATTGTAAACTCGCTGAGATTCGTGGAGTCCTGCAGCTCTCGACGGAATATTCATTCACGATGGACCACTAGAATCACGGTTCCCAGGCTACGCTGTCAAGACGATTGAATAGATGGCACGGATGGGATTTTGTCGATTTCCGTGCTACCTAACACAACAGTACCCGAGTGGATTTACGGTGATAACTTCAATGCAAGTGATACCATTGGCGTACGGTTTAACATGGACAAAGAAAGCTGTCATTTTTCATCGATGGTATCAAGTTTGGTTAGCTCATTGTATCGGACTTGGGTGTTGCGTTCGAGAACATAAAAGGTGAGTGCAATCCGCATACATTGTACCCGTGCATTGTTATGCGGAAAGGTGGCGATCGGGTCACACTGAATTAGAAGTGAGTCTCCATCCCGGGAGTTTCTTCACGCTAGATCCTTCCGATGCTGTAGATATCAGCAAGGCCTTGCACTATTGGTATGTTTCAGTGTAGCAAGAGAAAGTGGCCGTCAACGGACGGCAGACACTCCCAACCCCAACACATGTAGATATTCGTGGGTAGGAAACAAGCGGATGACTGTCGGCGTCCGCGGCCGAAACCTCGCTTCGCGGCGCCGCTCCTGTTTCCCAAGGAATAATAATACCTAGCTCGGAATTTACTGTGAATTGGGGAAGGTGTAAAAATTTGCGAGAATTTTGTAACTTTGGTGGTATTCCAAAAATAGTTTTAAATATTTCGTAAGTGTTACAATAATATCTCTCTCATGACTAGGGCTCAAACCCGCGGGTTGCAGATTGGGTTGCGGGTTTTAGCAGTTGCTAAGTGCTGTATGTACTCTCACTTCTGACCCTCAACCGAGCGACGGTTGAGTAAGGATGCGGACTGAAGCGCAACACGCAAGTAAGTGAGACTATATATATATTAGTGAGTCGGGCCCTAAGCCCGCCCCCCTGAAGATGATAGCATGTCAGCTACTCCTCCCACCATAATTAGTCTGTGCTAGACTAATTTCGAGCCTGAGTTTTTGAGTTGTGCTACCTTAACTAGTATGTGCCAGACTACTGATGAACACAGACTAATTAATAACGAACCATGATGATGTAGGCCTTCTTCGTGTGCGTCGATCTTCTCGTCAATTGAACGGTCATCACGGTCACACCCACATCGACTAAATTTAAAGCAGGTTGATTACATTGACCTCTTACAGCTGCAATCAAGTATCGGAAGCGGGTTCGGAGCCTCCATTACCGCTGGTATTACCCTTATTCTGGTGATAATAAAGGCAGATTTGCATACCAGAAGAGTACAAAAATGTGCGGCCATTTGGGCTGATGATCGCGAAATGATGTGACCAACCAAATACAACGTCCTTCATATCTCAGAATCTTCAGTGATATTTAGGTGCTAGACATATCTAAAGAAACCTGATAATGAGTACTATCATCAGAAATAGGATTTATTCTCGTAGCTATGAATCCGCAATTACCATTTTTGAGATGCCATACAATGATGTACTAGTATAGGTTATTACAGAGATTGCGTGCTAAGGGATGTCTGTGCTAGACTAATTTATAAGTTAGTATTTAGTCTGGGTCAAACTAAGTGTCTGACACACACCCTATTCCAAAACGTGGGTACAACGTACCGTAAAGCGCAAAGACGGTAAGTCCTGTTGTGCGCACGTCACATTTTTATTACAAAAGGAAGAGCAACAAAACACCCTCAGGTATTTTTACTATTAAATTATGTTAAACCATTAAAACACTGTTAATTTTAAATTATTTACAGAAAAGAAAAAATATGCTATCCCCCAAAATATAAAAAAACAATTTAAAGGTAAACGGTAACAAGCTAACAGTATCTTCTCTGCATTGACCTGCATCAAGCTAATTTATTGTTGCTTCTCAGGGATTCAAATGACAGACTTAAGAGGTGTAGACAACAAAAATGTCAAAGCTAATAGCTGCGAGTAATCAATTACTAGGCAAGAGCTTCTGCACTTTCCTCTAAATCTGCTTTTTATGCTTTAACGCTTACATTTTAACGATAAATTGTAACTACCTTTTGGCCATAATTATAATGAAGTACAACCCAATAAAAGACAGTCCAACCGCTTCTCATGTGGCCACAAAGCTCCCAAATACTAGGAATTTTGGATCGAGCTGAATAGCAAAATTATCATACTTCAAAGTACAATTATAAAGGAAGAATCCAGCAATACTGTAACAGGCTAGCTGTTACAGGCTCATTCTGTTAAATTGCAAGTGAGGAAGCGTGCGATTAGTTAGAACCAACTGTAATTTGGTTCTCTATAGTTTAAGTAATATAAACGTTTGACTGGGCTAGTTAATTAATCAATAGTCCATTATATATATATTAATATATATCTAAGACACGTGTCTATAAGAAGGTAAGTTTAAGAGTGAATATATTTATGAGTGGTTAAGAGCTAACTAGTATAATTAGATCTAGACTAATCATAGTAACATGTAATGTAAAACTGATCTAATGATATCCTTATTATTAGATCTCTTGTTAGATTCGATAATTATATCAGAATCTGGTCTCAGGGTGGATTACAACAACTTATAATCCAATATTCGCATTTAAGACAGTAAGTCTTAAATTAAACTGTGATACTTCAACTTAAATATCACTTATGTAATGACATCCCATTACATCACCCCCCCCCACTCAAGGTGGTTGGCCAATCGAATGTGGGCACTTGTTGGTCATAACGATACTCTGTTAGAACCCACTAACGTCCATAAAAAATCAAATGGTTGAGAAACGCGGCGACGCTCTCAAGGCCGCTACCAATACTGCTAACGCATCCTTCACCTCTGCATCACGTCAGAGGTACCCCTATCGCATGTTGACGCTAATAATGTAGCGTCGAAGAGTAAGCCGAGAGACCAATTGTCTCTCGAAGTAGACGCTGCAGAAGCGGTGTCTAAAAGAGGGCAAGAAGATGTCGCTAGTGCGACATCTTTTGCACTTTCACCTGCCGTCCGGCGGGTACCGAAGAAGTGTTCTTCTGTCTTCGGAGAGTCATCTGACTCCGAAGGAGAGGGTGAGGACGTCACCGTCTTCCGCAATGAATCTAGCGAGCTTACGCTCGCTAGAATTTCTTCGCGATGGCGAGGTGGATTCTGACGCTGTCGATTACGACAGTGACAATTCCGGTATACGATGGCATGAGAAGCGTAGAGCTCCTCCTGGTCCTCGTTACTCGCCTGGTCGTGACGGCGACTTTGGGATGGTAGGTGGTGCTCCACCTGCCAAGAAACAACGTGCAGAAGCGGCTTACGCTGCTTCTGATTTGTCTTGTCGTACGGAACCACATGTTTCGTACATAGTGGGGTTTTGGACCCCAGCATGGACGTTAGTGCCCGAAAGTGGCGGGCACACCAAGCGCGATTGTCAATACCCGTTGTTTGACATCAACGCGCTTGATGATTGCGAAGACCTTCGCAATCACCACTTTGATAGAACTACCGACGATAAACGTCGGTACTTTATCGACATTTTCTTCCAGGCTCGTTTTTACACGAACCGGAAAGGGTCGCATGAGAACAGGGAAGATAAGGACACCCTGACTCAAAGTTGGAACTCCTTTGTTGAGAACTACAACAAAGGTCCCGACGGTTACGTGAGCAAAGTTCACGTAAGCCGCTAGCGCTTTTTAAAGCACTCATGCTCAGAAAAAAATAAGTTTGTCCATTTTACCTGCATCAAAGAAGGAATTTCTTGCGGACTTTCTTCTCACTTGGCTTGCCCTTGTTGTCCCAAGGGAGCTCCTCGTCTTACTGAAAAGGAGCTACGAGGGTACCGAGTAACCTCGGTACCCGCTAGTGTTAAGGGCCTAATTGATGCACTTAATGTATCAGAACCTAGTCCTGATACCTTGCATCCATCAACACTTAGTGTTGATGCTTCTTACAGGTTTGAGGAGAAGTGTCCTTCTAAAACCCCTTCAGGAGGTCAGGGGCATCCACCCTCAGCACCTCAATCGGTTCCCAAGAGTCAAACTCTTGGGAATACCCCAACCAGCGTACCAATTACTCGGTACGCTGCCCCTTCTTATAGGGAACCGAGCACTTCGCAATCAAGCGCTCGAGAATATAGCGCTTATTCCCCTGATTATCAATCAGGGGCGGCGGGGGTTGGTAATTCCCTCGCCGTTGTTGTTGCGGAGCATGGTTCGCAGCTCCGCAAATTCGAGAGGCACTGCTCCGGGCTGAGCGCCGATATGGTCCACTCGATGAGAACATATCGTTCTCATCGCGTTGAGATTTGCGACATTCTGAGCGCTCATCTGGCCCTGCAGCAGAAGAATGGTCTTCTGCTGGTCGATCTTGATCGACTAAAGTCGGAGATGGAGAATCTCCGGGCTTCCCAGAATCGGTTGGAGACCGATTACAGGTATCTCTTGGGAGACTTGAAGAAGCACGGCATTTGCCGTGGGGATGCGTCTCGTCCGAAGACGTAGACAATTGGCACGGCTTGAGCCTCCCAACATTAAACGTTGGGTGTAGGCGCATGGCGGGGGAATGTCTAGTGTATAGGCATTCCGCTTAACGCTTTGGGCTTTAAAGAGTCCAATGAATTTAGGGAGCAACTTCCGTGTAGGGAAATTGCTAATTGAATGTGTAGGTAGATTAGTTGTAGATAACAAAACTAATTCACCTTTTTGAAAGGAATTTGTATTCTTCGTTCCATTCTTATCTGCATTCTGCTTCTGCTTATCAAAAGCGGGAGCAAGTGCATCTTTTACATTGTTAAGGCATTCACGTAGAGCGGTGTATGCTTTGTAGAAGCATGCACCGAGTTTTTAATTACAAACTCGGTGAGTGGCAAAAGGTCACTCCACTGTTCGAAGACATGCGCGTATGAACGCAGCATGTCTCCGAGAACGCGGTTAACGCGTTCAGTTTGCCCATCCGTTTCCGGATGGTCCGCAGTTGACATCTTCAACTGCGTGCCCAATAATTGGAACATTTCCTGCCAGAAACGTCCTGTGAATCTCGTATCTCGATCCGAGACTATGTTTTCCGGCATTCCGTGTAAACGGAATACCGTGTCAACAGGTATCCGCGCTGTTTGCGCAGCGGTGATATTCCCTGATACTGCAGAAATATAAACCATCTTGCTGAAGCGGTCCACAAAGACCACTATTCCAGTCTTCCGACTGTGATCGGGTGGAAGACCGAATATAAAGTCCATTACCATGGACTTCCAACACTCTGTCGGAACCGGCAGAGATTGGAGGGGAGCCTGCGCACTCTGCGCAGGCTTGACGCGCTGGCAAATCTCACAAGCGCGTACGTAATTGCGTACCAATTTATACTGGTTACGCCAGTAGAAATCGCGTGCGAGAGAAGCATACGTCTTCTCTCGGCCTTGATGCCCTGAAATCGACGCATTTTGATACTCAAACAGTATCTGATGTCTGAGATCATCGGCGTTTGGAACGACGATGCGACTAACATCTTGTTGGTCTGTGCAATATGGAAACAGGCCATCGTGCAAACGATAACGATGCACACAAGCGCGAAAGGGAACTCTGGAAGCTCCTCGCACTTCCGATTAGATTGATTACTAAGGTAATCAATCAGCAGAAGAGTTTCCTCGCTTGTTTCGTACGCTTGACGTACCTGTCGTACGAGTGACGACGACAGAGCAGTGCAACGTATTGCGTTTGCACTGATTGCCTCCGTTACAGACGGTTTCGTCTCGTAATCGGGGCGTCGTTATACCCCATCCGCTATCACGTTTAAATTAACAGGTTTGTACTTAGCCGTAAAGTTGTATTCAGCAAAGAATGACAGCCAACGTGCCATTTCGAGATGCGTCACACGGATGAACAGGTTCAGCTCTTGGTGAAACAACGTTCTGATTCGCGCATCGGCCGTGCCAACATTTCAAAACGGCTGAGCGAGAACCAGAAGGAAGCTGAAGATCGCCGGTATGAGTAATCTTGCTCGGGATTAAGCTTCAAACCCTAGAGCTCGATGAGCGCGCCTGGACCCAACGTCATGGCGACTTGAGGAAGATCACACACCAGACCATGGACAGGTGGACCGACCCGAACTCTGATTCAGGGTCGCTTCGGACGGCTTTGCAGGGATTCCCTGAGCTGATCAGCTATCTTGTTCTGGCTGGGACACCGTCGTATAAGACTCTTGGATCTGCCCCGCCGTCGCCCATCTTCTCCGTCGCTTCTTCATGTGTGGTGAATTTACGGCCGTGCGTAACGACGCATGGTCCGTGTAAACCACAAACAGTCTATCTCCTAAGAGATAGATCCGAAACTTTGCCATTGCATATTTCATGGCAAGGAGTTCCTTGTCATGCACTGGATAGTGCGTTCGGCTGGGCGCAACCGACGGGATTTCTAGAAGATTACGCGATCGCTATCATTGTGATCGTGCTGCATTAAGGCACACCCGATTGCGAGATCGCTCGCGTCGCGAACAACGACGTAAAACGGTCGCTCGTAGCCAAGACAGGCGCTTCAGTCAAGCTCCGCTTGACTGCATCAAATGCGTCTTGGCACTGGGTATCCCAGTGCTATTCGACATCTTTCTTCAGTAACTGAGAAAGAGGTCGAATAAGTCCGGCATAATTGCTCGAATATTTATGCAAGTATGTCGCCAACCCAGGAACTTTCGAAGTTCCTTGACATTGTTTGGCGTAGGACATTCAACGATCACCCTGATCTTTTCCGGATCAAGGCGCACCCCGTTCTTGCCCACAGAGCAGCCAAGAACGGGTATCTCAGGTGCACCAAAGGTGCCCTTCTTTAAATTCGCATAGAGCTTTTGCTTACGCATAAGCTCTAACACCTGACGTAGAAGTTTTTTATGAACATCTACATCAGTTTTACAATGTTCAGCCTTACTGTGGATAAACACGTCGTCAAAATAGCTCGGTGCGAATTCTCGCACCGGGTGCAATAGATGCGTGAGGCATCTATTGAAGGTGGCAAGGCATTTCGAAGCCCCTGTGGCATCACAAGCCACTCCTAAAGCATACCGCTTGGGGTGCTTGAAGCCGTGAGAGGGATATCCTCCTCACGCATGAGGATTTGGTAGAAACCATCCCTCAAGTCGAGAGCACTGAAAACGGTGCTCCCGCTCATGCCATCGATGATGACATCCTTCCTCGGTATCGGCGTCTGCGCCGGTACCGTGGCTGCGTTCGGCTTATTAAAAGCATGTACGATTCTCCACCCACCAGTGGATTTCTTAACGCAAAAGGTGGGACTGGAGTGCGGTGAGGTAGACTCCCGCACATGTCCCGCCTTACGACGAGTTTCAAAGAACTCGTCGATCGCCTTGACTTGGTCACGCGGCAATGGCCATTGCCGCGTGACACAGTACTTCGTTCCAGGCACGAGATCAATCTCGTGCCTTACTTTGAAAATTGACATTGATACAATCCTCATCACGGATTGTTGTCACCACAGATGGAGGCGTTCTGGGAAACTTTCAACTGGGCAGGAAATCCTTGGCTCAGAGAAGAGCGAACGACAAGTCTTGGGGCAAGAAAATATGATAGGATTCCGGAAGTGATCATCTCCGCTTTAGGGATATAACGAAATTCTCGTGATGAGTTTTTTTGGTCGGTCTTGTCTTCTCAGTCAAAATCACATAAAAATGCAAAGCTGTGTCGGTGGATTTGTACGGTTATTCTGGATTCATCTAGAGTGGACGTAGGGAGTCACATTGACCACTTTCCACCTATTCAATTATTTCAGGCACCAGATATCCTACAAGGTTTTACGTGGCGGGTTATCCGTCAGAATTATTAGAAGGGGATTGGCCTACAATTTCCTCCAAGATTCGACTAGAACAACAGCCATCCGGTATTTACTGGAAAGTCTTACCAATGATGCATAAGGAAATATTAAAATGGACCGCGGCCCACAACAAGGTAGTCGTGTGTAAACCGCACCCGCTCTTACATATGTACTCTTGGCCACTACCAGAATGTATTCGATCAATTTGGCGGGTACCGTCCAGTTTGCGACGATATTTTATACAAGTGTATTTTCAAGCGATGGTGGCCACGTTACCAACTACCACGCAGAAATGGACCTTACGGAGAGCTCACGATTCTTGCTGGTTCTTGGTTCAGGACCAGACTCCGCTGGAGATTTGGACACACGGTCACATCTTGACTGATTATCAGTTATGGGTGACCTATCGGGTGACCACCATGCAACTGAATACTTACTATTGCAAAGAGCATCCTGATAGTGGGTGTACCACTGCAAAATTGTGGTAGCACCGAAAAGAACTGTGTTCACATTCTCTGGGACTGTATCAGTGCTCGGAGTTTCTGGAAAAGGTTATTACAGCAATGATTTGGACGAACTCTCTCGGTTGATGATATTCTCTAATACAAAGACAGTATTGCTACAAGACAAGCGCCGGAAATATCAGCCGTATTAGTCAGAGAGATGAAGCTCAAGTACGGTCTGGCAATGAATGATTTTCATGACCAGATGGCTCGGCTATGGTGGACAATTAGTGGGATCGCGCAGGTGTGGATGTAGCAACTTCGTAACCAATGCATATTTGAGGTAAACGGAGAACGCTCCGAAATTATACTGACTTTATCTGGAATCAGTGCAAGACACAAATTAGTCAAGTGGCAGCATTCGAACGCGGGAGAACACATCATAGAGAGGACGGGTACATCTTCAATTGTGCATGCAGTGCTTTTTCAACATTTCCGTAGCACCATCACACCTGTCGCCGCAGCTCAGGTCTCCACAATAAGATCCCTCTTATGTTAGCTCTGAAAGCCAATCAGTTTATAATAGTCAAACGTTAAAGTTTAAATGGACTATACTTATACTACTACATCTATCTCTTTCAAACTTGGTACAATTAAAGAACAAAAGCTTCCTTGTTTTGATTTTGTACCACTACTGTGGTACTCACTCTATTATTCATTTGCTAAATCAAACAGTAGCTGTGGCTCAAGGTAAAAAAGCAACAGTATACGAAAAGTGAGCTGTTGATGAAAGCAGGGAAGCTTGTAGATCAACGTCAGCCAGTGTTAGCGATACAGTTCTATGAAAAGCGTTTCAACAAATGTATCGCTGCTCGATTCAATTCAGCGAAATTGGGCGATCAAGTGCGGGCCTTGTGAACATTTTAGCTAGTGGCCCCACGGTGCATTATGCACCAAGAATCCGGATCCAACAAGCAGATTTACTATAGTCATCTATGTGGTAAAGCGGTCTAAAAATGTTGAGAATAAGGTGGACCACATATGACCGTTGATTGGTGACGATCGGAACACCCATCAAGATGAGACAGTTGATGGGTGGGACAGGCTGATCGCGTATATGACGAAAAGGTGGTGGACAACGGGCTTTCGTAATGTGAAGGGATAAACCAAGTACCGTTGCTACGCCCGGTCCCGTATATTAATGGAGCGGCAATAATCACGATCCGATCAGGATATTGCATATTAAGTGGAGTTCACGTGGGCATATAGGACGAGATCGACTGAGACAAACTGGAGATACAGCAGCAATGGCGAAGTGACATATCAGAAACAGTTATCGGGATGAGGTATAAACAGCACAAATGTTGAAGTTGGATGTGATACGAAGTTCCAGCCCGATCGGCCGAGTCACCCAACTCTGCCCCAGAATATGAAGATCAGGTACAGAATAGAACGAGGTATGTGGAGTGGCGAGCCGTGCGTGTATTACCAAGTTAAAGCAAGCAATAAACGTTGATGGATCTATCCAGAATTAATGCAAGAAGGTCCGATCAGGCCCGCCTTCACGGGAAATGCTGAGTCGGTGGGATCTTGGTACCCCGACAGGTGATGAAGGTCGAGAACATGGTCGAGTGAGCAGGCAAAGTCGATGTGATGGTAACCTGGAGGTGTTTCGGAGTGATCTGGGGCTGATCGTTCTGATCACTGCCCGATCACTCGGCCGATCGCCGTGCTGATCATGATCGGAGCCGATCGGCTCCAAACCGGCTTCCAGGTGTGAAGTTTGCAGTTAAGCCGGGTTGGATATGGGGTGAACAGTGTCTGAAGGGCAGATCTTGAGTTGGTTCTAGGCGGTTTATCGAGAGATCGGGATGGTTGAAGATCGGCATAGAGCTTGACCATAATCGGGTCAGAAGTGGTACAGATCAGTTTGAAGGTGCAACAGAGATGGGTAAGGTGGTATCACACAACCGTGCGACAAAGCAAACAGGATCGAAGTATAAGGCAGGAACATGAGTTGGTGCATGGTACACTAGGTATAGGACATTGCATATATAATAACAGGTTTTGATTTTCCCCTTAAGCAAAGAGTCGCTCCGCCACGTGTTGCGGTCATTGGGAGCACAGGGTTGACTAGTCCCCTCTTGCTCAACTAATTCCCGGTTAAGACGCGCTTAGACGCATTTTGGCTTACCGGAAGACCCCCGACGGGTTTGTTTTAGGTGATCGAACCTCACCCTCAACGCACACGTGTTTGGAACACGTCAATAATATTGGTAAAGGTTTTTTGGAGATAACGTTTGTGGATTACTGTGGAAGATCGTGGATTGATCGCGTTTTCTTGGTTTCGTTATATCTCTCTCTCATTGGCTGGCCTGATCAAACGAACTTTCCTGATCAGTGCCTAGATACTGACTAAGTATCGACCCCAACCCGTTCTCCGGTGAAGATTTCCACCCGAGGACACCCCCCGTCTCGAGAAGGTCATCCCCTCCGACCTGATCAAGATGATCATCCCCTCCGACCTTATCAAGATCATCGTTTTCGTCACTGAGTCCACCTGAGTGAGTGTAATCACCCCCGATCAACGGGTACACAAGGTGAGATGAAGTTGAATATGGATCCTATCGCACATGACGACCGGTCGGATGACCAGGAAGATCAAGTCATCATAATGGTAATTCATCTGATTCTGATGGCGATCAGGATCAACGGAGTACCCCCTCCGATAGTTGGTCGTCCAGGCCAGTGCGTATCCGGATTCCACCCAAGACTTCCGTCATGGATTTGGAAATCGGCTCCACCACAATGGTGCGCGTGCCGGGATCGCTTGGTGACTCAGGATATCACCGTGATTCCTTTGATGATGAAAAAGATGTGAAAATCAAAGTGGAGGTAACTTTTTCGGGTGTATTGGAGGAAGGCGTATCGCCTTCGATGCTGTCCATACCTAAAGGAAGCGATGGTCGACCTGGTCTGGTGGAGTGCCAGGTCGAAATTAAAGATGAAACAACTCCCCACATGGCCCCGATCGGGGCCGATCTGGGTTATAGTAAAACTAAGTATAACCCGGGAAAGGATCGAGGTGCTGACCTCGATCTATGCATAAGAAGAAAATGGAAAATGACAGGAAAAACATGGGGGCGGATCGATGTGATCCACCTAAAAAATATGTGAAACCTAAACCGAAGATTTTCGAAGCAGATGAGAAGATCGAAGCAGCTGAGAAGACCACTGTTCAAGATGTAGATCGGTTGTTCTATCTTCGAGAGTTTCACAAGTTCCTAGCTACCAAAGTGATGAAGATCATAAAACCCAAGATCATCGGGGAGCTTGAAGGTCGGGGGACCAGGCCGGTTATCACAGGTAGTCAACTTGACCTGATCGGGAACCTCTTGGCGCAGATCGACGAAGTTGGTTTCACTACTGGTGCTTTTGACGCGAATATGCTGTTCGATCTGGACTATGGGACGATCAGAGAAGCTATGCAACTCTGTATGATCACCTTGCCTCGCTACTCGGGGCGAACCCCGTGGTCCAGTCGCCGATCGCGGATCCTTCACACCTATCGCAGTTGGTTCAATATCCTATGGATATTGAGTCAATATATTAATCGTCATTACAGTCTGGAGCGGACTCCACCGACTCCTCGGTTGGAGTAACTCTTATGACGTTGGGCCCGAAAGGGATCAAGCAGATTGACCCCAAGATCGAGTCGCAGAGCAGGAAAAGGAAGCCTGAACCTGGTCGAGTCGGATGATATGACAGTTTTGAAGATGCTCACGAAGTTGCACAGAACAATCCGACTCCCAACAGTAACCCTACCAACATACCAGAAGTCCCAGAGCAAATGAGAACCATGTTCGCGACTATGATGAATCGATTTGTGGGTGAACAATATGGATCACCTCAGTACACACCTGGGCAAGGACAACCATGCCGATCAGTATCAAACATGAATCAATCCACTGCTAAACCAGTCAAGAAACCCGTGGATGTGGATATGGAATCAGTTCGATCGGCCGGAATTGTTCGATCAATATGCCAGGTCGGTCACCAAGATCGACTCCATAGATCACCTCCACGTAGTGATGTGGACATGGAATCAGAAGGAGAGATCAGTCTACATTTTGATCCGGATGATTTGGATATGGAGATGCCTCGTAGGGCAAATATGGCCTCCGCGCAGGCATTCGACAGTGATTCCGGAACTATCACTCGAGTGCGAATGTCGGCGATCTCGGAATTAAAAGATTTTACCGGCAAGGATATGGATGATGATCAGGCTAGAGCTTGGTTAATTCGGACTAAATCAGCCTTTTTTAGAGATAAGACACCGGAAGGTGAAGGATGTCTGATTTTCGCTGATCTAATGAAAGGTCCGGCCAAGAACTGGCTTAAGCAGCTGAGCCGAGAAGTGCGTTTGAAGTGGCCTCGATTGTGTGAAGAATTTGAAGAGCAATATTGCAACTCGGGGGTGTCTGTCGCGAGACAGTATTACCACATGAAGAAAAGATCCGACGAAACATCGATCGAATTCTTACATCGGCTGAATGTTGCTGGTCTACGCGCGAAATTGCCGATCAAGGACCCACGACACCGGGATATAGCTCGCGAGCATGTTGAACACTTTATTGGCACTTTGGATAATCGTGATTTGGCTGATCAGCTAACCCTGCTCCGTATAAAGGATTCGGAGCAATTGGAACTAACTCTGAGAACGCTGCAGCGAGCCAAAAGTCGACAACCCAAGGTCGAGGTAGGATCGAACCGGTACCGGTCGAAACCACATCCGGACCAGGGCAAGATACCAGCGGCACGACCAGCCAGAGCGATTCGGATGATCACGAAGGAATCAGACAGTTCCAGTTCGGAAGAGGAAAGTGGTCAATCAAGTTTAAGCTCGGATAAGGAACAGTATTGTCATATCTTTACGATGGAGCCAGTATACCGCCCGAGATCATCGATTAACGGCATGGATGGACGAAAATCTGGTGGGGATCAACCTGATCAGGACCGATCTCGCAAGAAATGCGTGCATTGTGGGTTGGCCAGACATGGAGATCGTGATTGCTGGAAAAGAATTACGTGTGGAAAATGTGATCGTAAAGGTCACCCTTCGGATCATTGTTTTTTCGTATGTAAAACCTGTGGGAAGATTCACGACGCCGGTGCCTGCCCTATTGAAGAATTTTTCAATCTGATGCGCAAGTGGTATGTGCCGACTAAACATGCTGGCATGCTTCCACCAGATGTCGAGAAAATGTTAAACTAGATCGCTCGCCAGGTTGGAATCTGGTTCGAGCCGAGCGATCTACGTTCTGCATCTATGCATATGTCGGTAGCGGAGATAAGTTTGAGGAAAAGGAGATAACCGACAATACATGTTCTAATTCAAATTGCATCGATCGATGTCCGATTCACAGTCTCAGCGTGGATGAATATTCCCGTTCGGACGTGATCATGGAGTTGGATCTACTGCCCGGCGAGTCCCGAGGATACTGGAAGTATCACTCTCCCGACAAGTGGTTTAAACAAGCAAAAGCTAATGGGAAGATTAACAACAAAAAGGCCACTATCTTATTTGACTCTGGAGCAGAAGTCTCGATCATTGACTCCGCCTTTGCTCGTACGGTGGGATGTCGAATAGACAGTACCCAGTGGCAAGAATGTGTTGGGATCGGCGAAAGTTCGTACATGACGGAAGGGCGATCACGCGTAAAAATCACTCTGGCAGGTTCCCTGGTCTACTATTTCAACGCTTGTGTTGGCCGGTTAGCCGGTCAAGACGCGATACTGGGAATGGATTTCATGGTACCAGCCGGTATACGGCTCGACCTGTCTCATGGAACCCTGACTCTGCCGGATGAGGTGCAGATTCAGTTATCCGGCCGACGCCCTTTATATGGTACTCATGTGCGGATGCTTAAAATGGGTCAGTACGAAAACATCGAGGTAGCCCGATCAGTCGACGTGATGATTCGGCCGAGCGATCGGCAACAGAAATTGTGGCTAACCCGTGGTGAACGATGGGTACCAACGTTCGTCAAGGGTATCGGCAGATCAAGTTACATCAGGATTACGAACATATCTGATCAGCCGCTAATCGTTCACGAAGACATGATCCTAGGGATGTGGTTACCCGAAGGGAAAGTACCTCGACAGATTGGGTATGTCTCAGTGGGATCACGAAGATATATTGAATGGCAAAATCTGGCTTATCAAGCCACCACAGACCTGATCAGTGACGAAGACTTAGCAGACGAAGATACCTCACCTATGGTTGAGAAGCCGGAATATGCTATTCCGACTAAACTGCTGATCAGGAGACCGTCGGTCGAAGCGACAGCAGGGTCAGAGAGCGAAAATGATGGTGATGAGTTTAGAAATGATCCTGTGGAGAAAAAGGAGGATGAATCTGCCGAAGTCGTTAAGGATGAAGGTGAACCCGAAGTAGATCACCAGTTGGGTGACTTACAAAGGGCGACTCAAGATGATGCTGATCAGGAAAAGGTAGATCAGGTAGATGAACAAGTGTGTATACATGAAGGTGGTGATCAGTACATTGAAGGTATCGAGAAGCAGATGGCCATTTTGCCGGAAGTATCGCCCCATCTGCCAGAAGTCACCATGGAAGATCTACAGGTCGGTGATCCCGAATTGAACACTCCCGAGCAGATCGATCAGCTAAAGAAGATCATCTGGAAAAGGCGCCACTTATTGATGGGGAAGGGTAACGCCCTACCCCCAGCCGCATTCGGAGCTGTTTGTGATATAGACGTGGGAAATGCGAGGCCGATCGCTCAGCGTTGTCGTAAAGTTGCACCTCAATACCGGGAAAAGTTATCCGATTTGATCAAGGGCTTGTTGAGTACAAAAATCATCCGACCTTCAACATCGCAGTGGGCATCACCGATTGTGATTGTGATAAAAAAGAACGGGGTCGATATTCGATTATGTATCGACTATAGAATGGTGAATCGCCTCACGAAGTTGATGGTCTATCCGATGCCCCTGATCAATGATTTACTGGAAGATCTGGATAAAGTTTTATGGTTTTGTTCGCTTGATATGGCTAGTGGTTTCTGGGTGGTTTCGATGACTGATCGTGCTCGAGAGATTTCGGCTTTCGTTACACCTTTCGGACTTTTCGAATGGAATCGGATGCCGTTCGGTTTAAAGAACGCCCCACAGATCTATCAGAGATTGATTGACAATGCTCTCTATGGATATTTCCAGATCAGTGCCGATCGAGAAGCCACCGATCTACATGATCTGTTTACGGAGGGCGAACCTGACCAAGATCAGAGACGATAAGTTTTGGGAAGGCGATCATAAATAGATGATATCTTGGTTACGGCAACGTCATGGGATATGCTATGTGATAAGGTCGAACGGCTCCTTGCCACTTGCGAACGTTGGAATTTATCGATCAGCGTAGTCAAGAGCTTCTGGGGTCAACCCAAGGTCGTCTACCTTGGCCATAACGTGTCGATTCAAGGCCTGGAAGCAAACCCGAAAGATTTGGGCGCTCTCAGTAACCTGCCTTTTCCCCGATCACTGAAGGCTATGCAGTCTTTTCTCGGATCCCTGAATTACTATAGCCGGTTTATCGAAGACTTCTCGATATATGCCGCTACATTATATGAATTAAAAGGAGTGGATTATCATGGGCTACGAGAACACGATCGAGTGGGAAAGTCACTAAGTGAGACAGGTCGCGAAACCGAAGTTATCGAATCGAATCTCAAGACTGGATCACTGATCGATCGAATTGTGCCAGGGTGAGAGGGTCATATGGAACTAGCTATGGTAGCTTTCAGTATGCTAAAGACGAAGATGATTTTGACTCCGATACTGAAGCATTTCGATCCGGAGAACATTCCCGAGGTGATTCTATACGCCAGTAAATGGGCAATATCGGCCGCACTGGTCCAAGATCACGACGGAATATATTGCCCAGTGACGTTCACAAGCCGAACATTAAAACCGAACGAAGTCAACTACAGTATTGTGGATAAAGAAGTGCTGGCATTATTACGCGTATTGGATGTCTGTTACTCTATGCTGGTGACTAGATCGGTCAAGGTATTGTCTAGGCGATCTAGTCTGGCTTGGTTATTGTCCGCGAACGGGTTAGACGGAAGACTGGGGCGATGGGCAGCGCTGTTATCTCAGTGGACCTTGGAGATCATCAAATGCACCAAGGGTGAAGAAGAAATTCTCGGTACGCTAGCAGCCAGTATCACACCCCGATCAGAAGTCGATGAAGCTCTGATCGAGGTCGCTCCTTGGAAACAACCGCGAGAATCAATCATTATACCCCACCGATCGTCGGCTCGGAGGAAAATCTGATCGTTGTAAGTTTCGACGGATCAGCGAGCGTGAAGAAAGGCGTAGGGGCGTATAGCGCGTTGTTGTGGAAATTGCCGGAATGGACTGTCATATCTGCTGGTTCAGACTATACCCCGGGCATCACAGTCAATGAAGCCGAATACCGTGGTCTGCTGCTAGGTTTGGATCTCCTGCAAGAGCAAAAGATTGGAAGAGTAATCATATGTGGAGATTCAAATCTGGTGATTCGGCAGATCACTGGAGAAATCGATTGCAAGGCTCCGCGTTTGAAGTTGTTGAATGATCGTGTTATGAAAGCTCTACGTGGATGGCCAAGTCATGACCTCTTACATGTGAAACGCGATTGGAATCGGAGTGCAGATCATCTAGCCACGATGGTCATGCGTGATTAGAGTGGATCGATAGTTACCAATAAAGCATTGCTGGAGGAATTGGTCGAGATTAATCGGCTGCCCAAGCTGATTCATGCGGAAGATAAACAGGAAGCAGCCCAGGTCTCGATCATGACGAGATCACGAGCCAGGTCAACACCTGACAGGCCGCTCTCTCGAGAAAGCCTAACAGAAGAAATAGTACAGGAAATGCGGATTGAAAGAATTCTCATGGCACATGATGAAGAAAAATGGATCGTTGATTTGAAGGCTTTTCTGAATGGAGATCTAGAGAAGTTGAGCCAGAGTGAAGCAAAAAAATGTGTTAAGATCGCGTCCAGCTATGAAATTGATGAAAACGATTTGTTATTTTACTATGTTCAAGCTGATCAGGCCGACGCAGATCTTGACCGATCAGCAAGACTTGTGATTCCGGAGACCTTACAAGCAGATATCTTGCATCACTACCACGTCAGTTTAGAGGGTGGTCACCAAGGCGTGGGTCGGACATACCACAGGATTCGCAAACATTTCCACTAGAGAGGTTCATATCGAAGTGTCCAAAAGTTTGTCGGAACATGTACAGATTGCGAAACCGGGAAGGGTATGCCGAACATCCGGGGTAGATCACCTGGAAATATCCAGGCGACCTACCCTTTCCAAGTGATAGCGATGGATCACATACTGTCCTTGCCGGAATCGTTCAAGGGCAATACAGAGCTGCTGATTTGGACTGATCTGTTCACGGGATTAGTGATCGCAAAAGCGGGATCTACCCGAACAGCCCAGCAAGTCACCTGCAGTTATGAGGAATGTGTTTTTAGGCGGTTTGGAGCAAGTGAGGTGATCAGGCATGATCGGGAACCAGGTTTCATGGCTGAAGTTTTTCGATCACTCAATCAGATGCTTGGTCAGAAACAATGCGCGACCATGGCTTACCGTCCGCAAGCGAACGGTAAGGGCGAGCGCATGGTGCAGACGCTAACCAGAGCTATTAAGATGTATGTCGCGGATTCTGCTCAACAAGATTGGGATGGGTATGCAGAGAGACTGGTGTTTGCGTTGTATTCTTCTTTCGATCGGATCAGGGGAGGTACTCCGTTTTACTTGGCGTATGGTTGGGACCCCCGATCTACCATCGAGTCGGTGATTCCCGTCGGATGTACTCGAGGTCGAGATCGCAAAGCTCGTTTATGGGGCATGGGACTCCAGCGCCATTACCAGCATGCGCGGGAACAAGTGAATGAACGACTGCGGAGGGCGATCCAAGAGAGAGCTGATCGGAATAATGATCAAGCCGGTTCGCATAATATCGATTCGGGATCAAGGGTCTGGCTTTACTTGGATCGCGTGAAAGAAGGATACGTCAGGAGGTTAGCGCATTTGTGGTATAGACCATTCCGTATATCCGAATTAATCGGCGATCATGCCGCCCGGTTGATCACTGCTGGTACCGATTACGGAATTTTCCCGATCCTCCACTTGTCGAAGTTGAAGCTGGTCCGGGAATACCCCGATCGACCAAAAACCAGGTTGTCATCCGATGATCAGCCAAGGTTTGACTTCGACGAAGCTCTCTTGCCCGAAGACAGTTGGGAAAGAACGTTGGATCGAAATGAATTTGAAGTGGAAAATATTTTGGATACCCGATCAGGCAAGAGGACCCGATTTGGTCGAACCCATCGTGATTACTTGGTTCAGTGGAAAGGTTACGACGATCCAGCGTGGGTAGATGAACGGGATCTGAACTGTGGAGCTTTACTAAGGGAGTTTGAACGTGATCGGGTGAGACGAAACCGATTTGGAGTAATGCAAACTCACGAAGAAGGCAACCAGGAGTCTCAATAATCTAAGTTGACATATTGTGATGGATCAGCTAATGGTAATGGTCAAACAAGTGGAGATCAAGTTGATTGAGCTGGTTCAGAGTCAATGGATATATATATATACTTATAATTCACGAAAACTACATTCGCATGCATATGAACGATCGACATACAAGATGAAGATAGTGCTGAAACCTGGATATGAAGTGTGGATATGGAACATGAAAGTTATCAGGAAGCTGTCGTGATATATTAATGATTAAGAAGAGAAGGAAACGAAAGCTGGTTATCACGA
>MIQA02005274.1:0-17259 GCA_001887855.2 Sclerospora graminicola | reverse complement strand
CACAGTCGGTTGAGTATCCTATCGATATTGAGTCGATCTATCAATCGTCATCACAATCTGGAGCGGCGTCCACCGACTCCTCGGTTGGGATCACACGTATGACGTTGGGCCCGAAAGGGATCCAGCAAATCGACCCCAAGATCGAGTCGCAGAACAGGTAGAGAAAACCGGAACCTGGCAAAGTCGGATCGGACGATAGTTTGAAGATGCTCAGGAAGTGCAAAAAATGTTCCTATTCGGTGACATTTTGGCCTTCTGTGGAAGAGTGTGGTGTTATATCTGCATTACATACACATTTGGATTCACCCTTCATTGTTATTGGTTTAGCTGGCCGATTGATATTCTCGGTCCAGCCGGCACTATACAAAGTTCAAGTGTATTGCCCAACGAGATCCCCAGTGACGATTTCCGCCCAGGAGCCACCCCTAGTCCTAACCCTCATCTCACTATTGGACGGATTTACACTTTTCGCCCTAGGGTCCACCAGGAGAGCAAACTACCCAGTACTGACAGGTACACAAGGTGAGCTTTCAACATGCAACATCCGAGTAGTCACGATCAAGCGGATGGAAGTGACCGATCCAGCCGGCCGGATGCCGGATCAGATCATGACTCGGATGGACGGAGTACCCCCTCCGATAGTCAGTCGTCTGGGACCCCCGTGGGTGTTCGCGTCTCAGGAAGATTTTCTGAGAGCGACTACACCACAATGGTGTGCGTTCCCGGATCTCTTGGTGACCCTGGATATCACCGCGAGTCCCTAGCGGGCGAAAGACCTAAACCTGTCAAATTTGTTGACGATGTTGTGTCGGGTGCATTGGGGGAAGGCATATCGCCCCCAATGCTGCTGAAGATGGAAGGATGCGATGGTCGCCTCGGATTGGGGGAGTTCGAGGTTGACATTAAAGAAGAAGTTACTCCCCTAGAGGCTCCGCCAGGGGCGGATTACGGTACTACTTACTGTAGTGCCGGCCGCTACACGGATGGAGCCGGATCGGACTATGGTGCAAGTCGCCATAGTCCGAGGAAGGATCATGGTTCCGACCATGATCCTAACAAACAAATGCATATTTTGGATATAAAAGAAAAAATTAAGGAAGAAGAAGCTGAAGTCGGATACGACCGGAGTGGGAAGCCGGCCGGATCGGGACCAAGTCGCGATCTGGCCCCCCTACCCCTAAAGAGACCGGATTGGCAGGAATCGGATTATCCAACCCGCAAAGATAGGCCGCGTTTCGAAGAGGAGGAAGAAAAGCAGGACGGCCTATCGACGGATATAGATTTGGAGCGTGCTTTCCATCTTCACGAGTTGGGGCAGTTCTTGCGGACGGATAAGGTGCTGAAGATAACACGGCCGAAGATCCTAGGCGGATTGAAAGGTCCCGTCTCTCCTCCAACTCTCTCAGACGGCCACGTGTCCCTTATTAGGGGACTATTCGATCAACTCAAACAAGCCGGCATTAACACCGGCGTGTTTGATCCGAACGAGCTGTTTGATCTGAAGGTGGACAAGTTGAAGGAGGCGTCCAGCGCACTGCACGACCGCTTGGTACTGCTAGTGGGCTGTTCGCCGCCGTCGAAGAAGATGACAGCTACGACTGGAGTGGCGCCGTCCACACCGCCGGCAACAAGCAGACCGGCCGGGATACACTCAGGTTCTTCGCAGTACGAGTCTGCCCCTTCGGAAGCGGACTCTTCTGATTCATCGGTGGGTATCACCCGCATGACGCTTGGCCCAAGGGGAGCAGCGCGTGTGGCGACGGCCATGAGGCTTGGAGGACGTGAGGATCCGGGTACGCCCGAGCGGAAGAACGCCGGCCAGTACAGCGTACAGGCCTGGCGGACGGCGACGGCGGATCCAGAACCGAAGGAGGAAGACGAAGACGCGGATGGGCGGATTAAGAAGGAATGTCGATCTGGCAGCCCGGCCGCCCCTCAAGTCGCCCCTCAATTCGCTCCTCAGGTGCCGGATCACCTGCAAAACATGTTTTCGGCGATGATGGAGCGATACTTGGAAGAGCAACGTCGGCTGAGCGCCAGCCGCGGCAGTCCGAAGTCACCGGACCAGCCTGCTCGTCGTGGAACGCAGGCCCCCGGACCAGTCCAGTACTATGCGAGGGAGCCGAGTGATGAAGACATGGAGTCGGTGCATTCCAAGCAGAGTGAACCCCATGCCGCCCCGCCGAGCCGCCAGACAGGTCGCCGGACCGGACGTCGGCCAACGAATAGGAAGCTGTCTCTCAGCGACGTGGATATGGAATCCGTCAAGTCGGCCAAGTACCATTACGATCCGGATGACTTGGATCTGGGGATGGCCCGCCGAGCCCATATGACCTCGGCCCAAGCGTTTGATGCGGATTCAGGAGCGATCACGAGGGTGCGAATGTCGGTCACGTCCGAGCTGAAAGACTCCACCGGACGCGACACGGACGAGGACCAAGCCCGAGGATGGCTGAGCAAGACGAAGTCGGCATTTCTCAGAGACCGGACGTCGGACTATGAGAAATGCCTGATCTTTGGGGATTTGATGAAAGGTCCAGCGAAAAACTGGATCCAACAGCTCAGCCGGGAAATCCGAGGAAACTGGAGGGGATTGGCCGGTGCGTTCGAGGAACAATACTGTGGATCTGGAACATCGGCGGCGCGGCAATATTTCCACACCAAGAAGCGGGTGGATGAGACCCTCCTGGAGTATCTCCATCGCTTAAATGTCGCTGGCATGATGGCGGATATCCTCGTTAAAGAAGATGCCAGCCGGTCGGAAGCCGCTCGTGAACATGTGAAACATTTTATCGGCACGTTGGACGATCGGGAGCTGGCGGACCAGCTGGCGTTGCTGCGATTGAAGAACACCACGGAGCTGGAATTGACGCTGCGCACCTACCTAAGAGCGAAGAAGCGAGGCCCCAAGGCGGCAGTTGGAACCGGCCGTTTCAAGTCCCGATTTAACGCGGATCAAGGAGGCCGGCCGCCATCTACCAGGACGGCCCGATCCGTCCGCATGGTCGCCCGAGAGTCAGACGCGACCAGCTCGGAAGAGGAGTATCAGCGATCTGGGGGCGAGTCTGAGGAGGAACAGTATCGGTACCTTTTCTCGGCAGAAGCCAGTCAGCCGTCCAGGCTGCCAGCCGGTTCCGGTCAGTCGAAGAGTTTTTCGGCTCGAGCTGACCAGGATTACCCTAGGCGCAAGTGCACCCACTGTGGGTCCATCAAGCATGACGACCGGAGCTGTTGAAAGCGACTGACGTGCTAGAAGTGCGAGAGGAACGGACATCCGGCGGAACACTGCCTGTCTACGTGTAAGACTTGTGGGGAGGTGCATGAGGCGGGACTGTGCCCAATTGAAGAATTCTACAACTAGATGAAGAAGTGGTACGTCCCGACCAAGCATGCTGGAATGCTGCCGCCCGGAGTGGAATAGATGTTAAACTAGATCGCTCGCCAGGTTGGAATTTGGTTCGAGCCGAGCGGTCTAGTTTTAGTATCTATGCATATGTCGGTAAGGAGGATAATCAAGAAGCAAAGCGTAACCGACAATACATGTAAGTTTGACGATTACGTCATCCGGTCCCCGGGCAGCACGGCTGACCCCTACCTGGTGAGCAGTATACGGACGGATGAGTATTCCCGGTCTGAAGTGCGTATGGAATTGAACCTGTTACCTGGCGATTCGCGAGGTTTTTGGAAATATCATTCGCCGGATAAATGGTTCAAGCAGACCAAGGCGGATGGTAAAACCAATAACCAGAAAGCTACCATGCTGTTCGACTCTGGCGCGGAAGTATCTATCGTGGACACCATCTTTGCTCGTAAGGTGGGGTGTAAGATAGACGAGACGAAGCGGCAGGAATGTATCGGCATTGGAGAAAGTTCATACATGACCCAAGGAAAGACAAGAGTTAAGATTACGTTAGCCGGGGTCTTTAGTGTATTACTTTACCGCCTGGGTAAGCAAGCTGGCCGGGCAGGATGCAATTCTGGGTATGGACTTTATGGTCCCGGCCGGTATACGGCTGGATTTATCGCATGGAACATTGATGTTGCCGGATGAGGTACACATCCAGCCTGCCGGCCGGCGGGCCTTGTATGGCGCCCACGTCCAGTTCCTCAAATAGGTCAGTTTGTAACGGTGTCAGTGGGAAAGGCGGTGGAAGTAATGGTACGACCACACGACAAGCGGAGTAAGTTATGGCTGACAAGGGGCGAGTGCTGGGTACCATCGTTTGTTAAAGGGGGTGGTCATCTCAACTCTATAAGCGTGACCAACATCTCTGAAAGGCCCCTCACCTTGCATGAAGACGTGATTATTGGAATGTGGCTGGCCGAGGACAAGGTGCCCCGCCGGCCGGGCTATGTCACTATTCGCTCAAGACGCTATATCGAGTTGCAAAACCTGGCTTTTCAGGCTACCACCGATCTGGTCAGCGAAGAGGAAGAATTAGAAGAGGATCAGACGCCGATGGTGGCTAAACCCGAGTACCGGACCCCTTCTAAGATATTGACGCGGAGCCGGCCGTCACCGGATCCGGCTGAACGTATTGGCCGAGACTATGCCCCGATCGCAGAACTGGTTTTGCCCACCCAGAAGAATACGGACGAACGGCAGAATCAGGAGAGAGGACAAAGGGATGTAACATATGCGGTCAACCCCGATGACAGATGGTTTGACGACCGAGGTGAAGGCGGATCGACCCAGCCGGCCGATCGAAATTCGGAGATAGCCGAAGGCGGATCGACCCAGCCGGGTGATGAAAATTCGGAAATAGCCGAAGGCTGATCGACCCAGCCGGGTGACCAAAATTCCGAAATAGCCGAAGGCGGATCAACTCAGCCGGGCGCTCAAAATTCGGAAGTAGCCGAAGGCGGATCAACCCAGCCGGGTGATTAAAATTCGGAAATAGCCGAAGGCGGATCGACCCAGCCGGCCGATCGAAATTCGGAGATAGCCGAAGGCGGATCGACCCAGCCGTGACCAAAATTCGGAAATAGCCGAAGGCGGATCAACCCAGCCGGGCGCTCAAGATCCCGAAGCGGTCGAAGCTGACCAAGTCTGCATTCATGAAGGGGGTGAGCTATATGTTGAAGGCATGGAGGATCAGATGGCGGTGCTACCTGAGGTAACCCCCTGCCCCCCAGCGGTCACTATTGACGATCTACAAGTGGGAGACCCGGATGTGAACACCCCGGAAGAGATCGGCAGATTGAAGGATATTATATGGAAAAGACGACATCTGCTGATCGGACCAGGAAACGCACTTCCTCCGGCCGCCCATGGGGCGGTATGTGACATCGATGTGGGAGACGCCAAGCCGGTTGCACAGAGATGCCGAAGAGTCGCCCCCCAGTATCGGGAGAAGCTGTCAGAGCTTATCAAAGGTTTGCTGGCCACCAAGATAATTCAGCTGTCCACCTCGCCCTGGGCTTCGCCCATTGTAATTATTATCAAGAAGAATGGGGTGGATATAAGGTTGTGTATTGACTACCGGCTGGTGAACCGGCTGACTAAGCTGATGGTCTACCCGATGCCGTTGATAAATGATTTGCTGGAGGACTTGGATAAAGTTTTGTGGTATTGCTCATTGGACATGGCCAGTGGATTCTGGGTGGTCTCTATGACCGATCGTGCACGGGAAATCTCTGCATTTGTGACGCCTTTCGGGTTGTTCGAGTGGAACCGGATGCCGTTCGGTCTGAAGAATGCTCCGCAGATTTATCAACGGCTGATAGATAACGCGCTGTATGGACACTTCAAGATCAAGGCGGATCAAGACCCGGCTCTGGTCGGAGACGTGTTCACCGAAGGTGACCCGGACCCCGACCTAAAACCTTCAGTTTTGGGGCGGCGGCCTTACATTGATGACATTCTCCTTACGGCGACTACCTGGGATTTACTGTGTGACAAAGTGGAAAGGTTGATGATTACGTGTGAAAAGTGGAATCTTTCCCAATGAGTGTAGTTAAGAGTTTCTGGGGAAAGACTGAGGTGACCTACTTGGGTCATCAGGTTTCGATTGCCGGATTGGAAGCCAATCCGAAAGGATTTGGAGTCCTTGAGTAATCTGCCTTTCCCGCGATCCCTAAAGGCTATGCAATCCTTTTTGGGCAGCCTGAATTATTACAGTCGGTTCATCGAGGATTTCGCAGTCTATGCGGCGGTTTTGTATGAATTACGGGAGGTGGGTTACCATAAGCTGAGAGAGCAGGATACGCAAGCGGAGACGCGAGCCGGGCCGGCAATATCAGCCAATGAGATGCCACCCTTGTCAGCTATTTCGGCCAATGAGAAGGCGCCCCTTTTTTGCCCCGACAGGCGGCCGGCCCGGACGACCACATGACCCGAGCGATGGTGGCCTTTGGTATGTTAAAGGCGAAGATGGCGACTACACCGGTCCTGAAACATTTCGATGTGAATAAGATTCCAGTGGTCATCATCTACGCTAACAAATGGGCCATCTCGGCCGCCCTCGTTTAAGATCATGACGGAGTGTACTGTCCTGTGACATTCACCAGCCGGGCCCAAAAGACTAATGAAGATAATTACGGATTGGTGGATAAAGAAGTTTTGGCTTTATTGCGGATCTTGGATGTGTGTTATACTATTTTGGTGTCTCGGCCTATTAAGGTACTATCTAGACAGTCGACTATATCGTGGCTCTTGACGGCGAATGGACTTGACGGCCAGCTGGGTAGATGGGCGGCTCTGCTGTCTCAGTGGTCCCTCTAAGTAATCAAGTGTACTAAGGGAGAAGAGGAAATACTGGGCACACTGGCTGCCAGCATTACCCCAAGGACAGAAGTGGAGGAAGCACTGATAGCGATCGCGCCTCGGAAGCAGCCTCGACAATCCATCGTATTACCGCCGCCAACAGTGGGACCCACGGAGGAAGTAATGATTTTGAGTTTCGACGGGTCGGCGAGTGCAAAGAAGAGAGTCGGGGCCTATAGCGCTATTGTGTGGAAGTTTCCCGAATGGAAAGTGGTCGCGGCTGCCTCGGATTTCACGCCTGGCATAACTGTGAACGAAGCAGAGTACAGAAGGCTTTTACTTTGCCTAGATCTGCTGGCTGGCCGGACACAGGAGCGGATCATCATATGTGGTGATTCCAATCTGGTGATCCGGCAAATCACAGGAGAGATAGATTGCAAGGCGCCCCGGCTGAGATTGTTGAATGATCGGGTTATGTCCGCCTTGCGGAGATGGCCGGAGCACGAATTGCTACATGTCAAACGAGAGTGAAATAACAGCGCAGACCATCTGGCCACCTTGGCCATGCGAGAGCAGATCGGTCTTACCGTTTCAGATCCAGTGTTGTTAGACGGATTGGCGAAGATGAACAGGTTATCGGAGATAATTAAACCGGCCGCTAGATATGAGAACCACTCGCCCGGATCCAGCCGTCCCGTGGAAGAGGAATATGGCGTTTGTGACTGGGAACAGGACGTTCACACCCGATCGGACCATGAGATGCCCTGCGGCAATAAAAGGTCCCTTTAGGCGGACCCCCAAGCGGGCTGGACGAGACTAACCACGGTTAGTAGTCAAAAGTAAATGCTTGGAGTGGGAACGAAAGAGGCTCGGATGGATATATTGAAAGAGAAACGAGAGAAATAAAAGAGTTAAAGTAAGCCCGATTGCTCATTCCTGTGGATGACTGTACTTGCCGTGGAGCCGAGTCACTTGAAGTCCAGGGTGGTCGGAGGGCCGTTTGCGGTACTGGTTGCGTCAAGGACCTTGCTGGTCAATGGCCTCCAGAGATTCGGAATGGGAGGTAGTCTGATCCCGCGCACCCAAGCCTGGGTCCATGTCCCTCCTTCCGCTGCATTTCCGCACCTACGGTTCGGTAGATGGAGCATGAACGGGAAGAGAAACAGGTGCAAGTCACAGTTACCATCCCGGATACCCTCCATGATAAACGTACATAAACGGACCCACGCCTCGGAAGCTCGCCCCCGACGATTCTTCCGTGCAAGGGAGTACTTGCGGAGAGATTCGTCCACTCGCTTGTCCTCTGCAGAGATGTACAGGAAGTGGGTAGACTCCCGGATGGCCCAAGCATGAGCCACAGCGAAATCCTGAAATCTCGCCTTGAACTCCGTAAACCATGGGCTGGACGGAAGTCCCATATCTGGCATCTTAGTGTTCAGGATTCTCCAAGATTTGGTCTTCATGAGTGCGTCGATGGCGCCCGACCCCATCAGGTCGGGGCGCCAAGTCGTTAATGAAGGCGTCTTGTGGGTTCGAGGGAACAACCAGAGAGGTGGACGGGATAGGGAGTGAGCGAGCATTTTCACGTTCCATATTCGCACTTCCCATTCAGGTTCCACTATTGCCTCCATCTTGTATATCGATCGTTCACATGTATGCAAATGTAGTTCTCGTGCATTATATATATCTATTTACTCCAAACCAGCCCAACCACCCTGATCTCCACTTGCTCGACCATTACACTCGGCTGATCTGTCACCATGTGTCAACCCAGGCTATTGAGACTCCTGGTTGCCCTCTTCGTGGGTTTGCATCACTCCAAATCGATTTCGTCTCACCCGATCACGTTCGAATTCTCTTAGTAGAGCTCCACAGTTCAGATCACGTTCATCTACCCACTCGGGATCGTCATAACCCTTCCACCGAACCAAGTAATCACGATGGGTTCGGCCAAATCGGGTCCTCTTGCCTGATCGGGTATCCAAAATCTTTTCCACTTCAAATTCGTTCTGGTCCAACGTTCTTTCCCAACTGTCTTCTGGCAAGAGAGCTTCGTCGAAGTCAAACCTTGGCTGATCATCGCATGACAGCCTGGTTTTGGGCCGATCGGGGTATTCCCGAACCAGTTTCAGCTTCGACAAATGGACGATCGGGAAAATTCCGTAATCGGTACCAGCAGTAATCAACCGGGCGGCGTGATCACCGATCAGTTCGGCTATGCGGAACGGTCCATGCCACAGATGTGCTAACTTCTTGGCGTATCCTTCTTTCACGCGATCCAAGTAAAGCCAAACCCTTGATCCCGGCTCGATATTATGCGAATCGGCCTGATCATTGTTCCGATCAGCTCTTTCTTGGATGGCCCTCCGCAATCGTTCGTTGACTTGTTCCCGCGCATGTTGGTAGTGACGCTGGAGTCCCATACGCCATCGACGAGCTTCGCGATCTCGACCTCGGGTACATCCAACAGGGATCACCGACTCGATGGTAGATCGGGGGTCCCAACCATACGCCAAGTAGAACGGAGTATCTCCCCTGATCCGATCGAAAGAGGAGTTCAACGCAAACACCAACCTCTCTGCATACTCATCCCAGTATTGTTGAGCGGAATCCGCGACATACATCTTGATAGCTCTGGTTAGCGTCTGTACCATACGTTCGGCCTTACCATTCGCCTGCGGACGGTATGTCATGATCGCGCTCTGTTTCTGGCCAAGCATCTGTTATAATGATCGGAAAACTTCGGCCATGAAACCTGGTTCGCGATCATGCCTGATCACTTCACTGGCTCCAAACCGTCGAAAAACACATTCTTCGTAACTGCAAGCGACTTGTTGGGCTGTTCGGGTAGATCCCGCTTTCGCAATCACAAATCCCGTGAACAGATCAGTCCAGATCAGCAACTCTGTGTTACCCTTGAACGATTTTGGCAGGGACGGTATGTGATCCGTCGCTATCACTTGGAAAGAGTAGGTCGCCTGGATATTTCCAGGTGATCTACCCCGGATGTTTGGCATACCTTTTCCGGTTTCGCAATCCGTACATGTCCCAACAAACTTTTGTATACTTCGATATAAGCCTCTCCAATGTAAAAATGTTTGCGAATCCTGTGATACGTTCGACCTACGCCCTGGTGGCCACCCTCTAAACTGACGTGATAATGGTGTAAGATATCAGCTTGTAAAGTCTCCGGGATCACGGGCCTGGCTGATCGGTCCAGATCTACATCGGCCAGATCAGCTTGGGCATAGTAAAACAATAAATCGTTTTCATCGATCTCATAGTTGGACGCGATCTTAGCACAATCCTTTGCTTCACCCTGGCTCAGCTTCTCCAGATCACCCTTTAGAAACGCCTTCAAATCAACGATCCATTTTTCCTCGTCTTGTGCCTTGAGAATTCTTTCGATCCGCATCTCCTGTATTATTTCTTCTGTTAGGCTTTCTCGAGAGAGTGATCTGTTAGGTGGTGATCTGGTTCGCGATTTCGTCATGATCGAGATCTGGGCTGCTTCTTTTTCATCTTCCACACGAATCAGCTCAGGCAGCTTATTGATCTCCACCAGTTCCTCCAGCAATGCTTGATCGGTAACTATTGATCCGGCCTGATCACGCATGGCCATAGTGGCGAGGTGATCTGCACTCCGATTCCAATCACGCTTCACATGTAAAATATCATGCCTTGGCCATCCACGTAAAGCTTTCATAACGCGATCGTTCAGCAACTTCAAACGCGGTGCTTTGCAATCGATCTCTCCAGTGATCTGCCGAATTACCAGGTTTGATTTTCCGCATATGATTACTCTTCCGATCTTTTGCTCTTGCAAGAGATCCAAACCTGGCAGCAGACTGCGATATTCGGCTTCGTTGACTGTGATACCCGGAGTATAATCTGAACCGGCCGATATAACAGTCCATTCTGGCAGTTTCCATAACAGTGCACTATACGCCCCCACGCCTTTCTTCACACTCGCTGATCCGTCCAAACTTACAACGATCAGATTTTCTTCCGAGCCGACGATCAGTGGGGGTATAGTGATTGATTCTCGTGGTTGCTTCCGAGGAGTGACCTCGATCAGGGCTTCATCGACTTTTGATCGGGGCGTGATGCTGGCGGCTAGTGTTCCAAGAATTCCTTCTTCGCCCTTGGTGCACTTGATGATCTCCAAGGTCCACTGAGATAACAGCGCTGCCCATCGCCCCAGTCTCCCATCTAAACCATTCGCTGACAGTAACCAAGCCAAACTAGATCGCCTGGACAATACCTTAATCGATCTAGTTACCAGCATAGAGTAACAAACATCCAATACACGTAATAATGCTAGCACTTCCTTATCCACAATACCATAGTTAACTTCGTTTGGTTTTAATGTTCGGCTTGTGAACGTCACCGGGCAATAAACTCCGTCGTGATCTTGGACCAGTGCGGCTGATATTGCCCATTTACTGGCGTATAGAATTACCACGGGAATCTTCTCCGGATCGAAGTGTTTCAATATCGGCGTCGAGATCATCTTCGCCTACAACATACTGAAAGCTACCATGGCTCGCTCCACATGGTCCTCTGACCCTGGCACAGTTCGATCGATCAGTGATCCAGTCTTGAGATCCGTTTCAGTAACCTCAACTTCGTGATCAGTCTCAATTGGTGATCTTCCTACCCGATCACGTTCTCGTAGCCCCAATCAACTTCCTTCAGTTCATATAGTATAGCGGCGTAAATCGATAAGTCTTCGATAAATCGGCTATAATAATTCAGAGATCCAAGAAAGGATTGCATGGCCTTCAGTGATCGGGGAAACGGTAGGTTGCTGAGGGCAGCCAGATCTTTCGGGTTTGCTTCCAAACCTTGGATTGACACGTTATGGCCGAGGTAAGCGACCTTGGGTTGACCCCAGAAACTCTTGACCACACTGATCGACAAATTCCAGCGCTCGCAGGTGTCTAGGAGTCGTTCGACCTTATCGCATAGCATATCCCAGGATGTTGCTGTGACCAAGATGTCATCTATGTATGATCGCCTTCCCAACACTGATCGGCCCTGATCTTGGTCTAGTTCACCTTCCGTAAACACATCATGTAGATCGGTGGCTTCCCGATCAGCACTGATCTGGAAATACCCATAGAGAGCATTGTCAATCAGCCTCTGATAGATCTGTGGGGCATTCTTTAATCCAAACGGCATCCGATTCCATTCAAAAAGTCCGAAAGGTGTAACGAAAGCCGAGATCTCTCGAGCACGATCAGTCATCAAAACCACCCAGAAACCACTAGCCATATCCAGCGAACAAAACCATAAAACTTTATCCAGATCTTCTAATAAATCGTTGATCAGGGGCATCGGATAGACCATCAACTTCGTGAGGCGATTCACCATTCTATAGTCGATACACAATCGAATATCGACCCCGTTCTTTTTTATCACAATCACGATCGGTGATGCCCACTGCGATGTTGACGGTCGGATGATTTTTGTACTCAACAAGCCCTTGATCAAATCGGATAACTTTTCCCGGTATTGAGGTGCAACTTTACGACAACGCTGAGCGATCGGCCTCGCATTCCCCACGTCTATATCACAAACAGCTCCGAATGCGGCTGGGGGTAGGGCGTTACCTTTCCCCCTCAGTAAGTGACGCCTCTTCCAGATGATCTTCTTTAGCTGATCGATCTGCTCGGGAGTGTTCACTGCGGGATCACCGACCTGTAGATCTTCCATGGTGACTTCTGGTATATTGGGCGATACTTCCGGTAAAACGGCCATCTGCTTCTCGATACCTTCAATGTACTGATCGCCACCTTCATGTATACACACTTGTTCATCTACCTGATCTGCCTTTTTCTTATCGGTGTCATCTTGAGTCGCTCCTTGTAAGTCGCCCGACTGATGATCTACTTCGGGTTCACCTTCCTCCGTAATGACTTCGGCAGATTCATCCTCCTTTTCCTTCTCATGATCGTTCTTGAACTCCTCACCGTCATTTCCGCTTTCTGGGTCCGTTGTTTTCGGTGAGCCGGGCCTAATAATACTCAATATTTGTGGACCTTCTTTGACCCGGCCTTCCCCTGTCGCTTCGATCGGTGGTCTCCTGATCAGCAGCTTGGTCGGCGTAGATATTCCGGCTTCTCGATCATAGGTAAAGTATCTTCATCCGCTAAGTCTTCGTCACTGATCAGGTCCGTGGTGGCTTTATAAGCCAGGTTCTGCCATTCAATGTACCTTCGTGATCCCACTGAGACATACCCGATCTGTCGAGGTACTTTCCCTTCGAGTAGCCACATCCCTAAGATCATGTCTTCGTGGACGATCAGCGGCTGATCGGATATATTCGTGACCCTGATATAACTTGATCTGCCGATACCTTTAACGAACGTTGGTACCCATCGTTCACCACGGGTTAGCCACAGTTTCTGTTGCCGATCGCTCGGCCGAATCATGACATCGACTGATCTGGACATCCCGATGTTCTCGTACTGACCCATTTTAAGCATCCGTACATGAGTACCATATAAAGGTCGTCGGCCGGATAACTGAATCTGCACCTCATCTGGCAGAGTCAGGGTTCCATGAGACAGGTCAAGTCGTATACTGGCTGGTACCATAAAATCAATTCCCAGTATCGCGTCTTGACCGGCTAACCAGTCAACCCAAGCGTTGAAAAAGTAGACCAGGGATCCTGCCAAGCTGATTTTAATACGTGATCGTCCTTCCGTCATATATGAACTTTCGCCGATCCCAACACATTCTTGCCTCTGGGTACTGTCTATACGACACCCCACCTTACGAGCAAAGGCGGAGTCGATGATCGCGACTTCTGCCCCAGAGTCAAATAGAATAGTGGTTTTTTCATTGTTGATCTTTCCATTAGCTTTTGCATGTTTAAACACTTGTCGGGAGAGTGATACTTCCAGTATCCTCGGGATTCACCGGGCAGTAGATCCAACTCCATGATCACGTCCGATCGGGAATATTCATCCACTCTGAGACTGTAGATCGGACATCGATCGATGCAATTTGAATTAGAACATGTATTGTCGGTTATCTTCTTTTCCTCAAATTTATCTCCGCTACCGACATATGCATAAATGCAGAACGTAGATCGCTCGGCTCGAACCAGATTCCAACCTGGCGAGCGATCTAGTTTAACATCTTCACGATATCTGGTGGAAGCATACCAGCATGTTTAATCGGCACATACCACTTGCGCATCAGATTAAAAAATTCTTCTATAGGGCAGGCACCGGCGTCATGAAGCTTCCCACAAGTTTTGCATACGAAAAAACAATGATCAGACGGGTGACCATTACGATCACATTTTCCACACGTAATTCTTTTCTAACAATCACGATCTCCATGTTTGGTCGACCCACAATACACACATTTCTTACCAGATCGGTCCTGATCAGGTTGATTACCACCAGGTTTCCGTTTATCCATGCCATTAGCCGATGATCTCGGGCAATACACTGGCTCCGTCGTAAAGATATGACGATACTGTTCCTCGTCCGAGATCAGACTTGACTGACCACTTTCCTCTTCCGAACCGGAACTGTCTGATTCCTTCGTGATCATCCGAATTGCTCTGGATGGTCGTGCTACTGGTATCTTGCCATGATCAGGGTGTGGCTTTGACCGGCTCCGGTTCGATCCTACCTCGACCTTGGGCTGTCGACTTTTTGCTCGCTGCAACGTCCTCAGAGTCAGTTTCAGTTGCTCTGAGTCCTTTATACGGAGCAGGGTTAGCTGATCAGCCAGATCACGATTATCCAGAGTGCCAATGAAGTGTTTGACATGCTCGCGAGCTATATCCGGGTGCCGTAGGTCCTGATCGGCATTTTCGAGCGTAGACCAGCAACGTTCAGCCGATGTAAGTATTCGATCGGCGTCTCGTCGGATCTTTTCTTCATGTGGTTATACTGTCTAGCGACACACACACCCGAGTTGCAATACTGCTCTTCAAACTCTTCACACAACCGAGGCCACTTCAAACGCACTTCTCGACTCAGCTGTTTAAGCCAGTTCTTGGCCGGACCTTTCATTAGATTAGCGAAGATCAGACATCTTTCACCTTCCGGTGTCTTGTCTCTCAAAAAAGCTGATTTGGTCCGACTCAACCAAGCTCTGGCCTGATCATCATCCATATCCTTGCCGGTAAAATCTTTCAATTCCGAGATCGCAGACATTCGCACTAGGGTGATTGTTCCGGAATCACTGTCAAATGCCTGCGCGGAGGCCATATTCGCCCTGCGAGGCATCTCAATATCCAAATCATTCGGATCGAAATGCTGACTGATCCCTCCTTCTGATTCCATGTCCACATCACTACGTGGGAGCGATCAATGAAATCGATCTTGGTGACCGACCTGGCATATCGATCGAACAATTCCGGCTGATCGAACGGATTCCATGTCCACGTCCACGGGTTTCTTGACCGGTTTCTCAGCGTATTGATTCATGTTTGGTTTTGATCGCCATGGTTGTCCTTGCCCAGGTGTGTACTGAGGTAATCCGTATTGTTCACTCGCAAATCGGTTCATCATAGTCACGAACATGGTTCTCATTTGCTCTGGGACCTCCGGCATGTTGGTAGGGTTACTGCTGGGAGTCGGATTGTTCTGTGTAACTTCTTGGGCATCTTCAAAACTATCGTTCGACCCGACTCGATCAGGTTCAGGCTTCCTCTTCCTGTTCTGCGACTCGATCTTGGGGTCGATCTGCTCGATCCCTTTCGGGCCCAACGTCATACGTGTTATTCCCACCGAGGAGTCGGTGGAGTCCGCTCCAGATTGTGATGACGATTGATATATTGACTCGATATCCATAGGATATTCAACCAACTGCGATCGGTGTGAAGGATCCGCGATCGGCGACTGGACCACGGGGTTGGCCCCGAGTAACGAGGCAAGGCGATCATACAGAGTTGTCATAGCTTCTCTGATCGTCCCTTGGTCTAGACCGAACAGAATATTCGCGTCGAACGCACCAGTAGTGAAACCAACTTCGTCGATCTGCGCCAAGAGGTTCTTGATCAGGTCAAGTTGACTGCCTGTGATAACCGGCCTGGTCGCCCGACCTTCAAGCTTCCCGATGATCTTGGGTTTTATGATCTTCATCACTCGGTTGGTAGCTAGGAACTTGTGAAACTCTCGAAGATAGAACAGTCGTTCTACATCTTGAACAGTGGTCTTCTCAGCTGGTTCGGTCTTCTCTTCGTCTTCCTCGAAGATCTTCGGTTTAGGTTTCACATATTTTTTAGGTGGATCACAATGATCCGCCCCCATATTTTTTCTGTCTTTTTCCATTTTCTTCTTATGCATAGGATCAAGGTTAACACCTCGATCCTTTCCTGGGTTATAGTCAAGTTTACTATAACCCAGATCGACCCCGATCGGGGCCATGTGGGGAGTTGTTTCATCTTTAATTTTGACCTGGCACTCCACCAGACCAGGTCGACCATCGCTTCCTTTAGGTATGGACAGCATCGGAGGCGATACGCCTTCCTCCAATACACCCGAAAAAGTTTCCTCCACTTTGATTTTCACATCTTTTTCATCATCAAAGGAATCACGGTGATATCCCTGGTTCGAATCCGGGCACGCGCACCATTGTGGTGGAGCCAATTTCCAAATCCATGACCGAAGTCTTGGGCGGAATCCGGATACCCACTGGCCCGGACGACCAACTATCGGAGGGGGTACTCCGTTGATCCTGATCAGCATAAGAATCAGAATCAGATAAATCACCATTATGGTGACTGATCTGATCCTCCCGGTCATCTGGCCGGTCATGCGCGTCAGGATCTATAACTTCATCTCACCTTGTGTACCCGTTGATCGGGAGAGGTTACATGTTTAACTTCATCTCACCTTGTGTACCCGTTGATCGGGAGAGGTTACACTCACTTAGGTGGACTCGGTGACGAAAATGATGATCTGATCAGGTCGGAGGGGATGACCTTCTCGAGACGGGGGGTGTCCTCGGGTGGAAATCTTCACGGGAGAACGGGTTGGGGTCGATACTTAATCAGTATCTAGGCACTGATCGGGAGGGTTCGTCCGATCAGGTCAGCCAATGAGAGAGAGATAATAAGAAACCAAGAAAACGCGATCAAACCAGGATCTTCCACAGTAATCCACAAACGTTATCTCCACAAAACATTTTCCAATATTATTGACGTGTTCCAAACACGTGTGCGTTGAGGGTGAGGTTCGATCACCTAAAACAAACCCGTCGGGGGTCTTCCGGTAAGCCAAAATGCGTCTAAGCGCGTCTTAACCGGGAATTAGTTGGGCAAGAGGGGACTAATCAACCCTGTGCTCCCAATGACCGCAACACGTGGCGGAGCGACTCTTTGCTTAGGGGGAAAATCAAAACCTGTTATTATATATGCAATGTCCTATACCTACACCAACTCATGTCTGATCTATATTTCGAACCTATTTACTTCGTCGCACGGTTGCATAGCACCACCTTGCCCATCCTAGCTGCACCTTCAAGCTGATCTGTACCACTTCTGCCCTGATCACGACCAGACTTCTATAAAGATCTTCAAC
>MIQA02005272.1:0-11348 GCA_001887855.2 Sclerospora graminicola | reverse complement strand
TTTACTATGGAAGATCGTGGTTTTATCGTGGTTTTCGTGGTTTCTCGTTATCTCTCGTTTTATTGGCTGGCCTGATCGGACGAAGTTTCACGATCAGCGCCCTTAGATACTTAAACTAAGTATTGACCCTGACTCGTTCTCCGGTAAAAATTTCCACCCGAGGACACCCCCGTCTCTACAAGGTCATCTCCTCCGACCTGATTCAGAGCACCCTTTTCATCTAAGAGTCCACCTGAGTGAGTGTAACCACCGCAGATCAATGGGTACACAAGGTGAGATGAAGTTAAGTATGGATTATATCGTACATGACGATCGGTCGGATGACCGGGAGGATCGGATCAGTCATCATAGTGATGATTCATCCGATCTTGATGGCGATCAGGATCAACGTAGTGCCCCCTCCGATAGTTGGTCGTCCGGGCTAGTGGATATCCGGATCCACCCAAGGCTTCCGTTCTGGATTTCGAAATCGGCTCCACCACAATGGTGCGCGTGTCCGGATCACTTGGTGACTCAGGATATCACCGTGATTCCTTTGATGAAGGAAAGATGTGAAAATCAAAGTGGAGGAAACTTGCGAATCGCCTCCGATGCTTTTCAAAATTTAAAGGAAGCGATGGTCGACCTGGTCCGGTGGAGTTCCAGGTCGAAACTAAAGATGAAACAACTCCCCACAAGGCTCCGATCGGAGCCGATCTGGGTTATAGTAAAATTAACTATAATCCAGGAAAGGGTCGGGGTGATGACCTCGATCCTATGCATAAGAAGATAATTGAAAAAGAGAAAAAATACATGGGGGCGGATCAATATGATCCACCTAAAAAATATGTGAAACCTATACCGAAGATCTTCGAAGAAGATGAAGAGAAGACCGAACCAGCCGAAAAAACTACGGTTCAGTATGTAGAACGCTTGTTTTACTTTCGAGAGTTTCACAAGTTCCTAGCTAAAAACCGGGTGATGAAAATCTTCAAACCTAAGATCATTGGGAAGCTTGAAGGTTGAGCGACTAGGCCGGTTATAACGGGTAGCGAACTCGACCTGACCAGAAATCTCCTGACCCAGATCGACGAAGTTGGCATCACTACTGGTGTGTTTGATGCGAATATGTTGCTTGATCTAAACCAAAACAATAAAAGAATCTAAGGTAATGCTATACGAGCTGACTTCGTTGGTTGTGGTCCAATCAGTACCGATCGATGTCTCACACCGATCACAGTTGACCAGACATCATATGGCTGATATTGCGCAAAATGTTGAATCGGTTTACGGATCATCTTCGGCTAGAGCGGATTCTATCGACTTTTTAGTCGGAGTGACTCGTATGACATTGGGCCCGAAGGGAATCAAGCAGATCGACACCAAAATCGAATCTCAAAGCAGGAACAGAACACCTAAACCTAGTCAGGTCAGGTCAAAAGAATGCTCTGAAGTCGCTTAAGATATCGATCAAATCAATCTGACCACCAGGAACACCTTCACAAACACACCTGAAGTCCCTGACCAGATGCAAACCATGTTTATGATGATACGGGAACAACATCGATCACACCAATATACACCTGGTCAGGGGTGGTCGTGGCAACATAGGCCGAATTTCGATCGATCAACGACTAAACGAGCTCCAACACCTCGGGATGTCGATATGGAATCATTCCAATCAGATGGACATGCCCGCCGTAATCGCCAAGCTAATCAGACGAATTAACAGGGGCGATATTATAAGTTACCTCCGACTAGTGATATCGATGTGGATTCGGTTTAGCCTTTCGATCCGGACAATCTTGACCTAGGTATGCCTCGCATGGCAAACATTGGCTCGTACCAAGCGTTTGATTTAAATTCCGGAACGGTCACCCGAGTCCCGATATCGGCGCTATCCGACAAAAAGGATTCAATGGGAAGAATATGAATGATGAGGTGATAGACTGGTTCAGCCGAATAAAGTCGGTTTTCATACGGGACAGGACTCCGGAAGAAGAAAGATATTTAATTTTCGCTAACTTAATGACAGGGCCGGCCAAGAACTGGCTGAAACAATTAAGTCAGGATGTCCGGTCGACGTGGTCGCGGTTGTGTACCGAATTTGAGGTACAATTTTGTAACTCGGAGGTATCGGTCGCGAGACAATATTATCTAATAAAGAAAAGGTATGATGAAATGCCAATCGAGTACTTACACCGCTTGAATGTTGCTAGTCTGAGGGCTAAAATGCAAATCAAAGACCCCAAGCATCTGCACATGGCTCACGATCACGTCGAACATTTCATTAGTACTTTGGACAATCGCGAGCTAGCCGATCAGCTGACGCTTCTCCAATTAAAAACTGTCGAAGAACTGGAGCAAACACTGCGAGCGTTACAACGTGCCAAGAATCGGGAACCAAAAGTCATAATCGGGTCAATTCGATACAGATCGAAGCCCGACAAAGTCAAGTCGCCTGTGGTCAGACCAGCGAGAGCGATCCGGATGATTGCGAAGGAATCGGACAGTTCCAGTTCGGGAGAAGAAAGTGGCTGGTCAAGTTTACGCTCAGATGAGGAACAAATTGTCATATCTTCACGACGGAACCGGTATTCCGTCCGAGATCATTGAATAATGGCGTTGATGGACGAAAATCCGGTGGAGCCCAGCCTGATCAGGACCGATCCCGACGAAAATGTGTCCACTGCGGGTCGACCAAACATAAATATCGCGATTGTTGGAAAAGAATGACTTGTTCAAATTGCTATCGGAAAGGTCACCCCTCCGATCATTGTTTTTTCGTGTGTAGGTCGTGTGGAAAAACTCATTATGCCGGTTCCTGCCCGTTCTGGGAATTTAAACAAGATGTGGGAATGGTTCAAGCCGGCCAAATATGCTGGCATACTCCCACCTAACGTCGAAAAGATGTTAAACTAGATCGCTCGCCAGGTTGGAATCTGGGTCGAGCCGAGCGGTCTAAGTTTAGTATCTACGCATACGTTAATGACAGAAGTAAACATGAACAGAAAGAGATCATCGACAATACATATTTAGTTTCCGATTGTGCCGATCGATTAACGATTCATAGCCTTGGAGTGGACGAATATTCCCGATCAAAGGTTACAATGGAGCTGGACCTATTGCCTGGTGAATCTCGTGGATATTGGAAGTATCATTCGCCCGACAAGTGATTGAAACAGACAAAAGCTAAGGAAAAATTTATAACAAAAAGGCCACCATATCATTTGTCTGTGGGACCGAAGTCTCGATTATCGACTCCGCCTTTGCTCGTAAGGTTGGATGTCGCATAGATGATTTCCAGAGACAGGAATTTGCCGGAATCGGTGAAAGTTCTTTTATGACGGAAGGCCGTTCACGTGTCAAGATCACCTTGGCCGGATCCCTGGTTTATTATTTTGATGCTTGGGTCGGCCGATTAGCCGGTCAGGATACCATACTGGGGATGGATTTTATGGTCCCGACCGGTATAAGACTCGACCTTTCCTACGGAACCCTGACCCTGCCGGACGAAGTTCAGATATAACAATCTGGTCGGCGTCCGCTATGCGGTATACGTACATAAATGGTGAATATGTGTCGGTATGAGGATATTTCGGTCGCCCTATCGGTCGATGTAGTGATTCGGTCGACCGATCCGCAACAGAAATTTATGGTTAACTCGTGGAGAACGTTGGGTCTCGTCTTTTATCCGAGGTATCGGCAATTCGAGGTTTATTATAATTACTAATATTTTCGATCGGTCCCTGGCTGTACATAAAGACATGGTTTTAGGGATGTGGTTGCCTGAGGGCAAAGTACCCCGACAAATGGGGTATGTTTCGATTGGGTCACGTAGATATATCGAGTGGCAGAAGCTGGCGTACCAAGCCACCACCAACCTTATCAGTGATGAAGATTTGGTAGACGAAGACACCTCACCTTTAGTTGAATAGCCAGAATATGCAGGACTGTGATTGGCAGGCGAGTTACAACTCCGACCATGTTATTGATCAGAGGATCGTCAGCAAAAGCGACGCGCGAAGTCGTGTCGAAAAGGGTCCACAGTTCTTGAACGTTATTAGACCCGGATCGACGATTACCACGGACCCGGAGGATGGAAATGATGTTGATATGATTAAAGACGACTCCGACGCCAGCGGAATAAGTGAGAACCGGGACATTGGGGGGAAATTGGATCATGAACCTGTCGAAATTGTTAAGGACGAAGTGGAACCCGGAGCAGATCACCAGTCAGATGATTCGCAAGGGGCGATCCGGTCTGACACCGAATCGGAAGGAATAGATCCGGTGGATGAACAAGTATGTATACACGAAGGTGGTGATCAATACATGAAAGATATCGAGAAAGAGATGGCGGTTTTTGCCAGGAGTATCACTCCTTATACCGGAGGTTACCCTGGAAGATCTGCAAGTCGGCGATCCCGAAGTAAACACTCCCGAGCAGATCGATCAACTAAAGAAGATCATCTGGAAGAGGCGCCATTTATTGATCGGAAAAGGTAATTCCCTACCCCCTGCTACTTACGGAGCTGCTTGTGATATCGACTTTGGAAATGCGAGACCGATCGCTCAACGTTGTCGCAAATTCGCGCCACAATACCGGGAAAAGCCATCCGATTTGATCAAGGGCCTATTAGTTACAAAAATCGTCCGACCTTCAACATCGCAGTGGGCATCACCGATTGTGATTGTGATTAAAAAGAATAGGGTTGATATTCGACTTTTATCGACTATAGGATGGTGAATCGACTCACGAAGTTGATGGTTTATCCGATGCACTTGCTAAATGATTTACTTGAGGATCTAGATAGAGTTTAATGGTTTTAAGCCATAAAACTTTATGGTTTTGTTCACTAGACATGGCTAGTGGTTTCTGGGTGGTTTCAATGACCGATCGTGCTCGAGAGATATCAGCTTTGGTTACACCTTACGGCCTTTTCGAATGGACCGGATGCCGTTCGGATTCAGGAAGGCTCCACAGATGTATCAGAGATTGACTGACAACGCCTTCTACGGATGCTTCCAGATCAGTGATGATCGGAAGATTACCGACCTGCACGATGTGTTCACGGAAGGTGAACCAGACCAGGATCAGAGACGGTCACTTTTGGGACACGTGCGAGCGATATTGTGTCAGGCGGCCGGAATAAGATGCCTTAGGATTCAGCGGCAGTTGTCATGTTGTTGAATGGGAACAAATGCTATGGACGTGGACCAAGGTCGGAACGATACGCGGGTCGAAGCGAATTCTATTAGCAGAGTCGCGGGGGAATTTTCATGTCGATAGCGTGGCCGAAGAGCTTGCTGGGGGGTATCCAGCCAAAGTAAACGCTTACTTCGGTTGGTTGAATGTGCGGTCGATTCAGGACTTGGAAGCAGATCCGAAGGACTTGGATGCCTTCACTTTCTCCGATCTCTAAAGGCTATGCAGTCTTTCCTCGGATCCCTGAGATATACTTGCCGGTTTATCGAAGATTTTCCGATATATGCTGCTATATTATACGGGTTGAAAAAGTCGATTATTACAGGCTACGGGAGCGTGATCAGATGAGAAAATCACCAAACGAGACCAGTCACGATACTGAAATCAACGAATCGGATCTCAAAACCAGCTCTCTGATCTACCGAACCGTGTCAGGATCGGAAGGTCATATGGAACGAGCTATTGTAGCTTTCAGTATGCTGAAGGCGAAGATGATATCGACCCCGATATTGAAACATTTTGATCCGGAAAATATTCCCGTAATGATTTTATATGCAAGTAAGTGGGCAAGATCACCCGCACTGGTCCAAGATCACGATGGAATGTAGTGTCCAGTGACGTTTACAAGCCGGACGTTGAAGCCGAATGAGGTTAACTATGGCATGGTGGATAGAGAAGTGCTGGCACTATTACGCATATTAGATGCCTGTTATTCTATTCCGGTGACCAGATCGATCATAGTGCTGTCTAGACGGCCCACCCTAACTTGATTATTGTATACGAACGGAATTGACGGAAGGCTGAGGCGATGGGCAGCGCTTTTATCTCAATAGACTTTGGAAATCACCAAATGCACCAAGGGTGAAGAGGAAATTCTCGGTACCCTAGCAGCCAGTAACACCCCCCGGTCAGAAGTCGACGAAGCCCTGATCGAGGTCGCTCCTCGGAAGCAACCGCGAGAATCTATCATTATACCCCACCGGTCGTCGGCTCGGATGAAGACTTGATCGTCATAAGTTTCGACGGATCGGCGATCGTAAAGAAATGTGTCGGGGCGTATAGTGCGTTGTTGTGGAAATTACCGGAATGGAGTATCATATCTGCTGGTTCAGGTTATAGTCCAGGTAATATAGTCAACAAATCCGAATACCGTGGTTTGTTGCTAGGTTTAGAACTCCTTCAAGACCGAAAGTAAGGAAGGGTAATCATATGTGGAGATCAAACCTGGTGATCAGACAGATCACTGGGGAGATCGACGGTAAGGCGCCTCGTCTCAAGTTACTGAATGATCGGGTCATGGAAGTCCCGCAAGAATGGCCGGACCATGCTTTTCTTCATGTGAAACGGGACTGGAATCGGAGCGCCAATCACTTGGCGATCATGACCATACGTAATCAGGTTGGATCGACGATCAAAGATGATACTATGTTGGCGGTACTGGTCGAGATTAACAGGTTACCCGAACTGATCAGCTCGGAAGCTAGAGAAGACCAGGTACATGTGATGATGATGGCCAGGTCGCAACCGACCGGGATTGATGAACGAGATCTTTGCTGCAGACACTGCTACAAGGGTTCCAACGTGAGTGTATAAGTCGTAAGAGATTCGAAGTTATGCAAACCCACGAGGAAGGTGATCGTGAATCACAATAGCCGGGATGGGCATACTTCTACGCAACATCTAACGAAATCGATCCGACTAAATAGAATTGGTTGAAATTAGCTGGTTTGGGGTCGATGAACATACGTGTTTTTGATGATAATTATATTTACATGTATATGGAACCATCTGATGGAAAGAATGAAGATGGGTCCTGAACCTGAAGCCCGGATCAGCATATTTCTGCTGATCAGCCGATGAAACTGATCTGACCAAAATCGATTCGGTTGAAATTATCTGGTTCGGAATTAATAAACGACTATGAAGGATGATTGTGGAAGAGGGAGTGGCGGCCGATAATGAGGAATGACGTGTATTATGAGGATGAGCGGCAGTTGGTAACAGTCGACCAGGGGATGAATGAGGACATGGGTGTAGCAGCTACACGCATATTACATGCTCAGATCAATTTCCTATTACAGGAAAAGGACACCAGTCGTCAGGGGTTACTAAGGTTTCTGACGGATACAGTAACGGGCCTGCCGGGACCCAAGCAAGCGGAATTACTATCATCAAATCTTCGCGATGCGGCAGTCCGATGATTTTTAGTAGATACACTGGGAGTGGACGAGATAATGCTATTGGAGTGGCATAATTTCACTAACGGGACTCTATCGCTGGAGCAGGGACCAGTGCGCGATCAGCCAGAGATAGAGGATGCTGAATAAGGGCGAATTAGGAAGAAAAGAGCAGTGGAGCAGATGTGGTAAAGCGATCTGAAAAAATGTTGAGAATGAGGTGGACCACACATGGCCGTTGATTGGTGACGATGGAACACGCATCAACGTGAGACAGTTGATGGGTGGGACAAGCTGATCGAGCATTCGACGAAAAGGTAGTGGATAACGAGTGCTCGTGATATGAAGGAATGAGCCAAGCACAGTTACTACCCAGATACTAACGGAACAGCGAGATCACGATCTCGATCGGGGTAATGTTTAGTAAGTGGAGTTCACATGGATGTACGACAAGATCGGCAGAGACAAGTTAAGATACCGCAGCAACAGTGACGTGGCACGTCAGAGACAGTTATCGGGCCGAACTATAAACACTGCAGATGTTGAAGGTGAATTTGATACGAAGTTTCGGCCCGATCGGCCAAGCCAACCGATTATACCCCAAAATACGAAGATCAAATGTGGAATGGAATGGGGCATGTGGAATGGCGAGATGTGCGAGTGATGTCAAGTCAAGGCAAGTGATGATGGCCGATGGATTTGTCCAGGGATGACGTGAGAAGGCCCGGTCAGGCCCGATCGGCTGAAATCGATGTGATATGGTTACCCCGACAGGGGATGGAGGTCAGGAGTATGGCTGAGCGGGCGAATAAAGTCGTTGTGATGGTGACCCAGAGAGTTTCCGAAGTGATCTAGGGCTGATCGCCCTGATCACTGCCCGATCATCGGCTGATCGCTATGCCGATCATGATCGGGGCAGATCAGCCTCAAACCGGCATCCAGACGCAGAGGCAGGTGAAGTTTACAGTTAAAGTCGGACTGGATATGAAGTGAACAAGTGTTCGAAGGGCAGATCTCAAGTGTTTACCAAGTTGTTTATCGAAGATCGGGATGGTTGAAGATCGTTATAGAAGTCCGGCCGTGATCAGGGCAGAAGTGGTACAGATCAGTTTGAAGGTGCAGCCAGGATGGGTAAGGTGATGCTATGCAACCGTGCGACGAAGTGAACAGGGTCGAAGTATAAATCAGGCATGAGTTGGTGTATGGTACACTAGGTATAGGACATTGCATATATAATGACAGGTTTTGATTTCCCCCCTAAGCAAAGAGTCGCTCCGCCACGTGTCGCGGTCATTGGGAGCACAGGGTTAACTAGTCCCCTCTTGCTCAACTTATTTCCCGGTTAAGACGCGTTTAGACGTATTTTGGCTTACCGGAAGACCCCCGACGGGTTTGTTTAGGTGATCGAACCTCACCCTCAACGCACACGTGTTTGGAACACGTCATTAATATTGGAAAAGGTTTTGTGGAGATAACGTTTGTGGATTACTGTGGAAGATCGTGGTTTGATCGCGTTTTCTGGGTTTCTTATTATCTCGCTCTCATTGGCTGGCCTGATCAGACGAACTTTCCCGATCAGTGCCTAGATACTGATTAAGTATCGACCCCAACCCGTTCTCCGGTGAAGATTTCCACCCGAGGACACCCCCGTCTCGTGAAGGTCATCCCCTCCGACGTGATCAAGATCATCGTTTTTACGTCACTGAGTCCACCTGAGTGAGTGTAACCACCCCGATCAACGGGTACACAAGGTGAGATGAAGTTGAATATGGATCCTGTCGCGCATGACGACCGGTCGGATGACCGGGAGGATCAGATCAGTCACCATAATGGTGATTCATCTGATTCTGATGGTGATCAGGATCAACGGAGTACCCCTCCGATAGTTGGTCGTCCGGGCCAGTGGGTATCCGGATTCCCCCCAAGACTTCGGTCATGGGTTTGGAAATCGGCTCCACCACAATGGTGCGCGTGCCCGGATCACTTGGTGACTCAGGATATCACCGTGATTCCTTTGATGATGAAAAAGATGTGAAAATCAAAGTGGAGGAAACTTTTTCGTGTGTATTGGAGGAAGGCGTATCGCCTCCGAATCTGTCCATACCTAAAGGAAGCGATGGTCGACCTGGTCTGGTGGAGTGCCAGGTCGAAATTAAAGATGAAACAACTCCCTACATGTCCCCGATCGGGGCCGATCTGGGTTATAGTAAAGTTAACTATAACCCGGGAAAGGATCGAGGTGCTATCCTCGATCCTATGCATAAGAAGAAAATGGAAAAAGAAAGAAAAAACATGGGGGCGGATCAGTGGGATCCACCTAAAAAATATGTGAAACCTAAACCGAAGATCTTCGAGGAAGACGAAGAGAAGACCGAACCAGATGAGAAGACCACTGTTCAAGATGTGGAACGAATGTTCTATCTTCGAGAGTTTCACCAGTTCCTAGCTACCAACCGAGTGATGAAGATCATAAAACCCAAAATCATCGGGAAGCTTGAAGGTCGGGCGACCAGGCCAATTATCACAGGCAGTCAACTTGATCTGATGAAGAACCTCTTGGCGCAGATCGACAAAGTTGGTTTCACTACTGGTGCGTTCGACGCGAATATGCTGTTCGATCTGGACCAAGGGACGGTCAGAGAAGCTATGACAACTCTGTTAGATCACCTTGCCTGGTTACGCGGGGCGAACCCCGTGGTCCAGTTACCGATCGCGGATCCCTCACACCGATCGCAGTTGGTTGAATATCCTATGGGTATTAAGTTGATATATCAAATCGTCATCACAATCTGGACTGGACTCCACCGACTCCTCGGTGGGAATAACGCGTATGACGTTGGGCCCGAAAGGGAACAAGCAGATCGACCCCAAGATCGAGTCGCAGAACAGGAAAAGGAAGCCTGAACCTGGTCGAGTCGGATCAGATGATAGTTTTGAAGATGCTCAAGAGGTTCCACAGAACAATTCAACTCCCAGCAGTGGCCCTACCAACATACCGGATGTCCCAGAACAAATGAGAACCATGTTCGCGACTATGATGAACTAATTTGCGAGTGAACAATACAGATTAACTCAGTACACACCTGGGCAAGGACAACCATGGCGATCAACACCAAACATGAATCAATCCGCTGTGAAACCGATCAAGAAACCCGTGGACGTAGATATGGAATCAGTTCGATCGGCCGGAATTGTTCGATCGATATGCCAGGTCGGTCACCAAGATCGATTTCATAGATCGCCCCCACGTAGTGATGTGGACATGGAGTCAGAAGGAGAGATCAGTCAGCATTTCGATCCGGATGATCTGGACATTGAGATGTCTTGTAGGGCGAATATGGCCTCCGCGCAGGCATTTGACAGTGATTCGGGAACATTCACTCGAGTGCGAATGTCGGCGATCTCGGAATTAAAAGATTTCACCGGCAAGGATATGGATGAGGTTCAGGCTAGAGCTTGGTTGAGTCGGACTAAATCAGCCTTTTTGAGAGACAAGACACCGGAAGGTGAAAGATGTCTGATTTTCGCTGATCTAATGAAAGGTCCGGCCAAGAACTGGCTTAAGCAGCTGAGCCAAGAAGTGCGTTTAAAGTGGCCTCGATTGTGCGAAGAATTTGAAGAGCAATATTGCAACTCGGGGGTGTCTGCCGCGAAACAGTATTACCACATGAAGAAAATATCCGACGAAACGCCGATCGAATACTTACATCGGCTGAATGTTGCTGGTCTACGCGCGAAAATGCCGATCAAGGACCCACGACACCCGGATATAGCTCGCGAGCATGTCGAACAATTTATTGGCACTCTGGATAATCGTGATCTGGCTGATCAGCTAACCCTGCTCCGTATAAAGGATTCGGAGCAATTGGAACTAACCCTGAGGACGCTGCAGCGAGCCAAAAGTCGACAACCCAAATCGAGGTAGGATCGAACCGGTACCGGTCGAAACCACATCCGGACCAGGGCAAGATACCAGCGGCACG
>MIQA02005271.1:0-14504 GCA_001887855.2 Sclerospora graminicola | reverse complement strand
AGACTGGAGGTGAATCAAGACAATGTTAGTATTGGTGAGCATGCTTGCTGGCCAGTGTGGAGACCGACCGAGTTATGGAGATATTATGAAGTGGTGGGGTGACGTACCAAAGCGAGGCATGGATGGGCGGTATCGGGTCAAGTGAGTTCGAGTGAGATCGTGTCCCGACCGTTGTGCGGCCGTGCCGCGACTCAGGGGCGGCTGTGGTGAAGCGACTTATAAAATAATGCAAGGTACTTTCCAAAAGGGCGCATTCCGATTGGTGGAAATAAGGGCCAAGGGTGTAGGCGCCGGATAGTCGCCGCCGAGGAAGTCTACAAGCGGCCAGGTGGCGCCAAGCTGGAAATCGGACCGGCGGGCCTGACAAAGGGGCGTGGATAATCGGACAGGCAGGCAGAGCAGACGGGAGGACTATGGATGTCTGACGGCCGAGGCGCGGATAGAGGACGGCCAAGATGGCGGACTGTTCGTAAGGATGGAGAGAAGGGAGCCTGATAGAAGAGGATGGTTCTAGTGGAAGGAGTAGGCACCTGGATCGTAGAAGAGGCTGCCAAGGGATTGCTAGCGTCAGTGGCAGAGAGGCGCGGATGGGTGGCTATCCGGCCGAGCCGGCCGGGTACAATGTACCATTCGACTGGTACCATATGGGTCGGTGTACCGGCCGGGCTGGTACACAAAGTCGGAGTTAGCCGGGTTGCGTTGGGCAAGGTACATGACTGGTCAGACGTGTTATTTGAGGGAGGTTACACAAAGGGAGTATTGGACATAGGATAAATCAGTATACGTTTCGCTTTCTTAGACGCAAGTCGCTTTTATTGGTTCACGGCAGAGGGCTAACAAGGTCCCCTCTTGCTGTTATTGGTTTGCCCGGGGAAGGTTAAGTTAACCCACCGGAAGTCCCCTGACCGGAGTCGCGGCGTCTTCGTATACTCACCTCAAGTCGCCCGTGTTTTTGAACACGGTATTAAGTATTGGGGAGTGGTGACATTTTGGCCTTCTGTGGAAGAGTGTGGAGTTGTATCTGCCTCATATACACATTTGGATTCGCCCTTCATTGTTATTGGTTTAGCTGGCCGATTGATTATTCTCGGTCCAGTCGGCACTATACAAACTTCAAGTGTCTTATTGGTTTAGCTGGCCGATCGACTATTCTCGGCCCAGCCGGCACTATACAAAGTTCAAGTATATTATCCAACGAGCTCCCCGGTGACGCTTTCCGCCCAGGAGCTACCCCTAGTCCTAACCCTCATCTCCCTATTGGACGGAATTACACTTTTCGCCCTAGGGTCCACCAGGAGAGCAAACCACCCAGTACTGACGGGTACACAAGGTGAGCTTTCAACATGCAACATCCGAGCAGTCACGATCAAGCGGATGGAAGTGACCGATCCATCCGGCCGGATGCCGGATCGGATCATGACTCGGATGGACGGAGTACCCCCTCCGACAGTCAGTCGTCTGGGACCCCCGTGGGTGTTCGCGTCTCAGGAAGATTTTCTGAGAGCGACTACACCACAATATCAGTCCACTCCCCCTGCCGCGTATGGTGTGAAGAGTAACGTGGGCGATATCTTATGTCTCCCGCCTTCACTCATAGTGCTGTTACGCCATAAGAATGCTTTCTGTATGTTTACCAGCTCTCGCATCACTTCGGCTGTGGGTTCAAACATTCGCGCCGTGAATAGAATGGATGGTATTGCAATAACATTAAACAATTGGACCCGTTCCATAAAAGCTGTTCCGCATTCCGTTGTCGTTGCCAATCTCCTCTGTACATAGATTCCGGTACAAATGTGCTCTTTTCAGAATACCTCATGGAGGTGCTCCGGAATTACACGATCTCGGAACAGTAATGTGTCAAACATCATTTGTTTTGTCCAATCATGTGTCACTATTTTTCAGTACAGAACGCCATTCCGGCACTTGGACAAGGGCCTCAAGGCGTCCTTATACTTTACCAGAGTATAATTGATAGATTTCGGAAAATTTGCACAAGTCAATATGAAGTTTGTACGGTCTACGTTGTAGCGATGCCGGAACTTTTATGATATTCTACCATACAAATAGTAATAACCAACTCAAACTCGCAGTAGTCGCAGTCGATCTTCTTAGGCTAGGGAGACACGGAATACTCATTATGTGATCATCGCGCCATTGTCGAATCAATGACGCGCGGCCGGATGAAGCACAGTGAAAATGGATGGCGCAGGACACGTACATACCAATGATCTGGGAGGGTTGGCAGGGTAAACTGCTTCCTGGTTATCGTGGTAACCTGTCAGGAATTTCTAGCTCATTTTCTGATTAAACCCTTTCAAAAAATTCCAAATATAAATCATTTATTTATACAGGCATTTAATGTAGACGAATTTTTATCCAGATGCGATGAACCGATGTAAAAATTGAATTTCTCAAAACCTAATGCGAATTCAGGACGTTGTTTGGACATTATACGCCAATTACTGATTGAACGCTCGCGTTTGTGCCAATGAGCGTGATTTAATAAACAGAATGGATCCTGGACAAAGCTGTAGAAACAGGACAGGCCATACTCCGAACGTGAGCTGGTCACGAGTAGGTTGTCTTGTCGTCCTTTATGTAGGATATTAACGGATGCGAAGAACAGCCCAGCCACCACCAGGACAAAAAGAACGACGTTTACCGGTCTAATTATCATTGGGAAATGCTGCCAACAATCAGATAAATTTGACTTATTTCACGACGTATACCAGATGACTTGACCGTTTCTGGTTCACGCGGCGGCTTTGCGATCTTAGATGTACGATGCCTCAAACCGCCTTCCTACTCGGAGTCTGAATACCAAACTAGTATTTAACAGGTCGGGATTACGCGACATGTTTAAGTCGTTCCAAGGGTTTGACGTCAGCGAGGATACCACGTCACTCGTGGCGTTTATCATTATACGCCGATGATGGAACGCTTAGAAGTTTGTCGAAACGATTCAAGTTCCATTCTAGGAGCTGAGTTCACATTTGACCAACGAAAACGTGAAGCTCATTAAGAAGTTTCACAAGATTTTCGAACTTAAGAAAATGACGCTTGTTGATGCAGTCACATTCAGAATTGTGGCCAAGAACTGCAGTAAGTAAGACGAACTAGAACCAACTTAAAATAACGTTAAGAAGTTATATTAAAGCAATAAGATGGACTCGCCACATCACTCAAAGCTCTATTGTTGCGACGTGATGCAATTTGAGTATGGCTGTCCTGTTTGTACATTTTTGTCCAGGGCCATTGTTTATTGTGTAGGAGGGATCGTACGGAATCGGAATTTGCGCTCGTTACGTGTCAATCAGTGATTAGAGAAATTGCACACAATTATCTCCAAATTTTGCCTTTTTTATCCTTATCGGTTGAAGAATATAGGATGATAAAGGTTCTGTTCTCGGGCCCGTGTGAAGAATGAATATTTATCATCAAAGGCGAGTACCTTGGCTGACCTACTTTTTGTCATTGACGGTACTCAAAAATACTTCACTCTGTATGTCTTTTGCGTCCCGTAATCCATTGATAGTGAAGAGCAGAACCCATAGCTTCTCGTTTCTCCATTCTTCCCCGTGCAACGTTCTCAAACGGTCCGTTCATGTCTCAAGTTAGCGAAGATTTGGCCTCGATTAGAGAATGTCTCACTTTGTACCGTTGATACTGCAGTGAAGTGACTTGGAAATTAACGGGCTAATAGAAGTGAACGCATCCACCTGATTGGTGGAAATGTTGGTCCTAGCCAGCTGCCAGGATCGGACATCATCGGACGTGGGCTGGTAGCTGCCGGGTGTATTCTCTAGCAGCAGGATGGTGCCAGGAACGGAATCGATCCAGGTGGGCGTGATCAAGGGACTTGAAACTGGGCCTTCCGGATCAGGTGGACCGGATGACCGCCGATGGTGGATGACCGAAGGGCGGATTGTTTGAAAGATGTATGTGCAAAGGATCATGAAGAAGGCTAAGCTTTGTGGAAGACTGATGGGGCGCCGGAGGTGGACGCTAGGCTGCTAAGGAAGAGTTAACGCCAGCGGCCAAGTGGGCTTAGACGGATGGCTATCCAGGTCGAGCCGGATATCTGGTGTATGGTACATGAAGGAGTATCCAGGTAGAGCTGGGTGGCAGCTGGACGGTGGCTGGATATCAGGTGTACGGCACACGAAGGAGTATCCAGGCGGGCTGACTGGCTGGTGTACAGTACACCAAAGAGCATCCAGGTGGAGCTGAATGGTTTTGGTGTATGACACACAAAAAAAGAGATCCAGGTGGAGCTGACTGGGCTATTTCAGGTAGGGCACATAACTATCCAGCCGGGCTATTTGGGGTAGGTTACACAAAAGGTTGTATTGGATATAGGGATAAAAATCAGTATACGTTTCGCTTTCTAAGACGCAAGTCGCTTTCATTGGTTCATAGCAGAGGGCTAACAAGGTCCCTCTTGCTGCTATTGGTTTGCCCGGGGAAGGTTAAAGTAACGCACCGGAAGTCCCCTGACCGGGAGTCGTCGTGTTGCACATACTCAACTCAAGTCGCCCGTGTTTTGAACACGGTTTATCTCTATTGGAAAGTGTGGTAACGTTTTGGCCTACTGTGGAAGATTGTGGAGTGTTATTTGGATTCCCTGGGATGTGCCCCTTTGTTGTCTTTGGTTTAGCTGGCCGACGATTATTCTCAGTCCAGCTGTCGCAGTATACAACTTCAAGTATATTGCCAATCCTGCTCCCCGGTGAAGATTCCGCCCAGGAGCTACCCTAGTCCTAACCCTCGTTTCCTTATTCGATGTTTTCGCCCTAGGGTCAATCAAGAGAGCGCAACTGCCAGTGCTGACGGGTATACAAGGTGAGCTTTACGAACATGGATCATCCAAGTCGTCACGACCAAGGTGATGGGAGTGACCAATCCAGCCGGCTGGAGGCCGGGTCCGATCGAGACCTGGATGGACGGAGTACTCCCTCCGACAGTCAGTCGTCTGGGCCCCCGTGGGTGTTCGCATCTCAGAAGAATTTCTGAGAGCGACTACACCACAATACGACAGTACCCAGAACGAAGCATGCGGAACATTCAGACTCAAATCTGCTTACTGATGCTGCAGATAAGGTTATACTTGAACTTCCCATATACAGTCTCAGTTGCTTGGTCCCTTTCAAATAGTTTGCGATCCGTTTAGCCAAATTCCAATCGATCATCTTGGGCGCGTAGTTTCGTCGTGTGATTTTATGGACCACCAAAGATATATCCGGTCTTGTGCAGCGAGTAATCCACAGAAGCCTGCTGACCAGTGATTGAAAATTTTTGACGGATATACTTCCGGCTTTAGGAAGTGCTTCGTTGTCTTGCAGGTTCAAATATTCATATTCCAAAGAGATAGGCACATTTAGCGGTAAGCGACCATTAACTCGAAATCTTTTAGCAGGTTGTCAATCATCATTTCTTGATCTAGTGAGTTGCCTTTGATTTCGTCGTAGATCACTCGCATCCCCAAAAACGTTAGAACTCTGCCAAGGTCTTTTATCTGCAAACTTTTCATGCCGACAAAAATTTTATCGACCAAAGTCTCGTTAACGAGCATGTCATCGACATAGACTCCGACGATGGTAATTCCATCATCACTATTCGTGAAATACAGTCACATGTCTGTAATGCACTGCTGAAAACCCTGAGTAATCATTTTTTCATGGAGTAATTTATTCCACGGTCGTCCTGCTTGCTTTAAACCGTATAAGTTTTTTTCGAGCTTCAGTACTTGTCATTGGTCTTCTTTTCTTTTCGAAAAACCTTCTTTTAACTCCACTTCAAAAAAAATCACGTTCGTTATCGCTTGCCATAACGTAGGATTTGGGGATATCTCCATGCTCGGCAGGAACTTTCCACTTGTATGCTAGTGCACGTATCATCTTGACGGTGATCATTTCAATCACAGCAGCGAAAGCCAGTGTGTAGTTTATTACAAATCGTTGCTCGTTTCCGCACGCAACAAGTTTTGCTTTGTATCGGTCTACCTTACCATTTTCGTTAAGTTTGGTTTAAAATACCCACTTCGTGTGCAACGGTTTGCAGTCTGTGGGCATGTCGACAATTTTCCACACGATATTGCTTTCGAGAGTATTGATTTCTTCTTGAATCGCCAGTTTCCATTTCATCGGCCTTACACTCTTCATCGCTTGAGTGATATTTATTGGATCCACTTCCGTAATTAAATTTACGGTCCCTGGCTCGATTCCCTCGTCGATTACTTGATTCATGTAATTCAAAACTTGACTCTCTTTCGTTGCTATGCTTCTGGTTTGGTGTATTTCACGCTCCCAGACTTCTTGGTTTTTGTTATCTTGGTATGTGGTTGTGTTTCCGCAACTTCTTGTGCCGCCACTCCTTCTAATTTTTGTACTTCTGGCAAATTCTTTTTGATTTGCTTGTTTTGCGCTTGATTCAATGTTTCAATGTTTTGTATGTGCTGTGTAGCGACGAACTTGCGCTCCGCTTTTAATAGAACCTTGAAACCCTTGACTTCCTTGCTTATTCCAACGAAATTTCTTTCATGCGCTCTTTGCGCTAGATAATTCTTGCCTTGGCTCCGATATACTGTGCACGGTGAACCAAAAGCAACTATATCTTCAAGATGCGGAACCTTTCCCGTGAGAAATTTAATCGGAGACGCCCTTTTTCCGTTTGCATTCTATTAATTAAAAATGTAGCATATTGAACCGCAGCACCCCAAAATACTTGGCTTAGACCACACGAAAAGATTATGCATCGAGCCATATTCATAATGGTTTGGTGTATGATTTACCGTTGCTCGACTGGTTTTCAGCTTCGCTTATTTGCCTTGAAATTCCAGTGTTTCTAAACCATCCATGCTCTTATATTATGCTTCTCCATCAGTCCGTAATACGTGAACATTGCAATTAAACCGGCGTTCAAAATAGACCAAGAAATGATCAAAGGTTTTAGCAGCCACGTCCTTAGTTGGATATGAAAATCGACAGAGTTTATCATGTAACAATTTCCAAACCTGTCTTTGGTAGTAATCGGTTCTTTGAGATCTGATCAGATTACACCACCAACTCTATCTGTAGGCGCGTTTTTTCGCTATCCTATTTCGATCTCGCATTTTTTACTGCTATCCTTGGGCGCAAGTCAGACAGTTTAATCGCGTATTGTCGGTGAGTTCAATCCCGCTTTTCGGGTCTTTTGCCAGCTCTTCAATCGTATCATTATTTAAGTGGCCCAGCCTCGAGTAAAAAGGCATGAGGGATCCTTTTTGGACGTCTAACCCGTTGTCAACCTCATTTTGCTCTCTTCCAGTATCGAAAAATTGTATCATTTTCTAGTTTTTGCGGTATGTCCATCTTGATATTAACTGCGACTACCTTATTGATTTTTTTGATTTCAAACATAGGCTTATTTGTCGCACGATGCATCATCATTCTTTGTCCATGCTTGTAAACCTTTTCCCAACCCTTTTCTTCCAAACGGCCATAGGAAATAATGTTCCTGGCGATATTTTCAACGTAATATACCTCTTCAATTCGGTTGTTGTTCATAATTGCTCCCGCTCTTACCCGAATTCGTATCCATCCCCATTTCGAAACTTTTAGCGTTTTTCCATCCGCTTGACAACACGCACCGTTCATGTCCTTTGCATCTCGTAAGTAGCTCGGGTCGTAAACTAGATTCATATCGCAGTCTAAAATCCACTTGTACTTGCATGTATTTTGACAGCTTGACGAGACAGCAAGCGTGAAATCCACCTTCTTATTGCTGTTGATCGTACTTCGACACTTTGCTTGAACGTGTCCGATCTTTCCGCAACTTGTACACTTTTTTATCTTCGAGATAATTAACCAAATCACTTCCAACTTGTCTTGTGTTTTTGCTATCACTCTCGACAGCAGCTGCGAATTGGCAGAGTTCCTCATCTTGCCTTAGGAAACCCGTTCTTTTGTGGTTGTATTTCGACATGAGATTCATTCTATAACTCTGGCAAAACATAATGAACGACATTTCCAAGTACCAAACCTTCACTGCCTACAACCGCTTCGGAAATTACCACTAAATATAAGTAATGTTTATCCCAGCTTTTTGTTGAGCGTTTCTTGCCCTTATGAACAATTTAACTGGCTGCGTAGGCGTAATTACCGTATGGAAATCGTTCAAAGTTTTATTCATGACATGAACCAACGTTGGCTGTTCTTTCCACCAAAAATTAACTTGTTTGTAGTAGTAGTTTTCGGCGGTACTTGATTTGTTCACTCCATATATAACCACATGCCGATTCGGCTATCGATACTTTGCGAATAAATCTTGTTCCCCATTTCTTGAAACCAGTTCAAAGTCCATGATATACGTCTTTACCATCGAAAAATCGAATTGACAGTTTGCAGTCTTTGGCTGATGGCGTCTTGAACATTTGTCGTGGTGCCGGGTTATAATTATGCATCGGTGGTGGCCTCATGTTAGATGCTTTGTTATCCTGTCGTGCAGGATTGTAATTTTGCACTGGAGGTCTCACATCCTTAATGTTTCTAAATTGGTCTTCTCAGGCGTACTACCGACCTCGTTTGGTGCAGTGGTTAAGGCCCCGCCCTCGGGACCGGGAGATTGCGGGCTCGAGTACGAAAATCCAAAGTCGGATAGAGTCGGGGTCCAAAAATGTAATGAAATGAGGCCCTTACAGCACCGCGCTTGACATGGCTTACACCACCCTGTATAGGGTCAGGTTCTCTAAATATTCTCAGGCGTACTTTCAAGAGATGTCATGCGCATCTTAGTACCAAGCCTCAGGGATTATTTAATCCATAGTCATCCATATTGTGATTCGTTCATTCCAATTTGTCCGGACGATCCGTATTTTTTTGAGCATTTCCAATAATTTTGCTCCTTCTGCTCCAAAAATGCTTGAGTAGTCAGTCTCTTGGGTTTCTAATCATCATTTTGTTCACTTCCTTTTGGGATCATAATCTGTTCAGAGGCAGCGCGTTCCATCATATTAAACTTCACAATGTAGCGTAGACGTGATAGTAACCAATGTAAACTTGCTATAACTTGAAGTTGAAGTTAACAATCTTGTGTCCTTAGAGAACAACTCACGATATCTTCAGTATTGACGAGTCAGTGCAGTCCAAGGCAAACAAAAGCAGGGACGTATTTAATTTAAAGTATATTTTTTGAGTGATTAGCTTTCTAGTCTATGTATGCATGCATGCGAAGTGTTGCTAGTAGTTTCAACATGAGCTTGTAACCATTCTGTATAATAGTCCAAAATAGGATAAAAATAAAAATACGTGTACCTAAATTTACTTTCACCAATTCCGAAAAACTTGAGTGTCCACAAAGTCAAGTTTTACAGCAACATTTCAACAGATTCTGTACGTGCTTCGAAACCAGTGGAATCTCAGTCGGCGGCTCGTTTACAGTGAAGACGCCTAGTATATTGCCGGTGCAGCGTCGCGCCAGTCAACTATATTGCTTAATTATATCGCCTATTGTAGAAGTTATTAATTTATTCACTGCGATTTTTTTTTCAAATTTTTACTGAATGACTAAAGATAAATTTGTAGTTGCGAGATCTCCCCATTGCCGTCTGAAATTCGCAGTAGGTATTTTCACTTTTTCGTAAAATCTGTCCTCCGCTCCGTTATTACAGTTGGTATAACGTTACGGCAATTACGTTTGTAACTGCTGGTAGGTTTGCGATTTGACAACAAGTTTAAACTTCGTTCGCGACAATTTGTTCGAGGCAAACAAATAAAATGCCTGTCGCTTATTGGTATTCGTATTAATACGAAGTTGTACTTTTCATATTGTACATGTACTAAATGTTGCTAATCGAGTTGTATCAAGAAACAGCAATCTCACTTTTGACCTGCAGAGTCAATCGCTACACTACAGCAGAGCGCTTTCGTAGCGAATTTCGCAATTTAATAAATCCTGACACAGACAAACAGCAATTTAACGCCTAGATCACACTCCACAGCCCTATATTGTAAACTCGACAACGTACTCGACTTACTTGCGCTGGCAGCCTGCAATTTCTCAACAAACACGTATGAAAGTTTGTTCGTTACTAGTACTGGGACACTTTAAGAGCACGCAACAACGTACCGCAACATCGAGAATCGTTGTGATTCATTCGGAGAAGATCCGAACAAGCGCTCATATGAGCGCTGCTGCGTTCGCGAGCTTCTTGTACAACCATGCCGCTACATAATTGCAGCCTTGAACAAAAACTACATGTATTTTTATTTTTTTACTCTACAGCATAATTTCACAATTGAAATTCTTAAATTCTAAAGTAGGAGTAAATTATTGGAGTATGGTCAAATATTCTTGCATAGAGGTACTAAACTTTACGCCGAGGGGATGTTTTGTGCGACTTAAGAAAACAACTCAACCCCGCAGCTGGCAATGAAAATTTTTATTGAAAAATTATCCACGAATCATATGTTTGCACGCATTGTATTTACAATGTTAAAATCTGTACTCCCGGAGTAACTGTTTTTTAGGTTGTGGAGCCGGATAAGCGCAAGCTACTTCAGACTGGTGTACGGTTTCAAAGCTGCACTGCGTCGAAGCATATCCTGAGAGAAAAGTATCGAAGACAACAAATCATTTTCTATAATTACAAACACAAACGCCACCTGCGAACATTAATTTCTGGTCACGCAATGCTGCACCGAATACCGACAGGATCTAGCGAACCATCCAAGCGCTGTGCAACGATGAAGCTCAACTGCAATTTTCAGTCCTTCACAATTGCTTTCACCCTGATCAGCAATCATGATGGCCTTTACCAAGCTACTGCCATCTTCCGCCATCATTAAGTCGCAGCAAAAGCAAACGCGCAGTCTCATGTTCCTCGCGTCTCGCAACAGTGTCGATCGAACGCAACCTCAGCACCACCACTGCGAATCAACTACTTCAGTATACGATCAATGTCTGCAGGAGGCGATGAAGCTCAAGACTCGCATCTTCATGGAGAACCGGCAGCGCCCGACTCGATTTAGGCTGCGCGTTATGAAACGTGTTGTCGTTCCACCCGTTCACATTCCCAAGAAAATTGCCAGACGGAAAGGAGGCACTGACGTCGTATCTGGCAAGCGCGTGCCTTTCACGAAAGCAATGTGGGAGAAGCAGAAGCGCATTTACAGGAAGCGACATAGCTTATCGACTATTCACGAGTAAAGCAAGAGATCAAGACATATTTTTTAATCTAACTTAACGATAACTACACCTAAAAAAGTAGTGCTATGCTATGCGCTTAGAAAAATCGCACTGAATAAGTAAAGTAACAACAACCAACAACCAAATATTAATGCTGCTACTTCGCCGTGTCTATTTCGTCGTTTACGTGATTCATTGCCAGGATCAATATGATGCATTGTCATACTTTATCCGGCGACAAAGTATATAGGGGGGCGCCATAACCTTGATCAATTCAACCGTCTGGAAGAGTCATTTGAAAATGATACCTACAGCAATCAGCATTTCTTCTTACGTATCGTCGATAACACTGTTCGTCTTGATCAGCGTCACCGCATGCAATCGTCATTACGATGCAAGTGGCGCTCTCGAACAGTCGCGCGAAGCATCAACAACTAAATTGACAAGTCCACGATGTGGTTGATGACGAAAGCGGCTGATTAAGGAAACATTGCATTACTTCGTCAACTGATAAATTCAATGAAAAGAAGGTTGCACCTCATGTTGTAGAGCATGCAATGACATTGACTGCCCAGCGTGGAAATCAATCTTCCATACCAACTACCCCCAACATCGCAACTCTGGGTGCCTTGAGCTTACGACTGCTAATGGTCACCTACACGTCTTACAATATTTACACGAGCATGGACACGACTCGCAATGTCTGCGTTTGATAAAGCTGGTGGAAATGGACACTTTAAGGTGATCAAATGGTTGTATGACGCAAGCGATGGATTGGCAGGACAGTTTTTAAATGGTTCAGTGGTTGTACCTAAATCGAGTGAAGACTGCTCGATCGACGGAGCTACATCGTATTGCCTCCTAAATCTTGTACAGTGGCTCCACGAGCATTGGAGTTTGGTCTGTTCTTGCAATGCATACTTAATGGCAGCGTAGCGAGGAAGACGAAAGACTTGGTTAAGTAACATGGATGCAATATAGACGGTAAAGTTGTTGAGGTTACTATATAATAAACAGTACTAAACGAATAAAATAACTGTAGCATTGTATCAGCGCTCGAGACTCTTGGCGTGAAGAGTCGCACTGTGGGCTTACGAAACATACGAAAAAATGGACTTGACGAGTGCGGCATCCACTAAAGTCAGTGCGTTGTGGACATTTTTTAAGTCTTGTAAAATGACAGAAATGAATTCTAGGTAAATGTGCTCAACCTCTTTAACTCATTGCCATGAACTTAAATTCAAATAACTTTTAACCCAATGTAAAATATGACCACGTTGTAACCAACTCATTCCTAAAACAGAGCTGCTACTTTGAAGGTACTGTACGTAGAGCAATATCCTCTCCTAATTCAACATCATCGCTTCTTGTGGTCTCTCGTATTTCGTCGACATCTTCGACCGTTTCAAGGCTGCCTAAACCTCCATCAAAGCCATCGCCACCGACACCAAATTCGTCGGGTGAGCTGAAATGGCTCCCTTGCGCACGTCCCGCTGTTACTGCACCACTTTGAATAGTGTCAGATCTTTTGGTACGAACACGCTCCTGTCCAGAGCTGCCATAACGGGTTTCTCGGGTAGTCGAGACTAAAGGCACCATCATTCCCGGCGAGGAAAATATGCAGCTTCTGTGGCTACGATTTACCCAAAGCTTCACCACAAAGTAACAGCAAGCTCCAAAGATAGTTATCACTAAAAGAATACCGAGGATCCACCATACCCACAAGACACTGTTCATTAAGTCACTATCACTGTGATAGGGAGGCATTGCTCCAACATACGCACAAGTGCAAGTGTAATTAACTGGCGACACATTGCAAACAGCATTCAGTGGACAACAACATGGTATTTCACGGTTTAAGCAATCCACCCAGGTACCGCAGTACTGACCCGGACCATCGCGAAAGGCTCGAGTACAATCGCCATCGGTTGCACATAACTGGCAGCCAACCGGTGGATCCGTCATATCACAATTCCTAGAAATGTTGAAGTGAGCCGAGTCGCACCCGCGTCCCAACTACTACTTATAGAATATTTCCAATAGCGCTATTTATTTCAGCTGGAAAAATGGTAGTTGTGATTAATTCATTTACGTGTAGTGCCTGCGATGTTTGAATGTAAGTAACAGCTCAAGATTGCTTAAAAACTACTAACGTTACATGTAAGTACACAAGGGCGCGTCCGGGAATGAAAAATCCTACGAAGTATTTATTAATAACTTAAGTCTAAATAAATAGAATTTCTCAGATAACAAACACAGTTAACGAACGTACCTTTCGCATGAACAACGTGTTTTTTTATGGGCATTGTATGCAAACCAACCGTGTATATACGATTGTGTACTGTTATCGACGATATCAGTAATCGCGCGGTCTTCACAGCAATTCCCGCCAAAAGTTGGAATGAGCGGGTCATTTGCAGACTCCGACCTGAACACGACAGCATCCGAGAAACCACTCTAGCCACGTCAAGCTCCCCCCGTGATCGCCAAATGATCAGCACCGCTGTGGCGCTGACGCAGATAGAGGACGATGGCCTCCGACGTCTTGAACGCCTCCGTGAGATTGATGGGGCTGTCGACGTCACGTATCTGCGTCATGTGTCTGAGAAAGCTGACTCTGACAGCCCAGTGTACGACCACTTCCTAACGGAGCAGGGGTCTGATGGAATATTGGTCATGACCAACTTTTCGCACGCTGAGTTCGAGACGCTTTTCACGCTCCTCGAGCCGGTAATCGTGGCATACTGGTGTGGTGAAGTGACTTGAAAATTAACGGGCTAATGAAAAGTGAACGCACCAACCTGATTGGTGGAAATAATGGTCCTAGCCAGCTGCCCGGACCGGCCAACATGGGACTTGGCCTAGTAGCTGCCGGGTGTATTCTCTGGCGGCAGTAGGGTACCAGGCACGGAATCGAGCCAGGTGGGAGGATCAAGGGACTTGTAACCGGGCTAGCCAGAGGTGGACCGGATGGCTGCCGATGATGGATGACCGAGGGACGGATGGTCTGAAGGATGTACGTGCCTGAAGACGGCTGGGTCTTTGTGGAAGGCGGAGTTGACGCTGGAGGTGGACGCTAAGCTGCTCAGGAAGAGCTGACGCCAGCGGCATAGTGTGCCTAGATGGATGGCTATCCAGATGGAGCCGGATGGGTTTGGTGTACGATACACCAAAGAGCATCCAGGCGAGCCGGCTGGTTTTGGCGTTCAGTACACCAAAGAGCATCAGGCGAGCCGGCTGGTTTTTGTGTGCAGTACATTAAAGAGCATTTAGCTGGAGCCGGATAGTTTTAGTGTACGGCACACAAAAGAGCATCCAGCTAAACCCGGATGGTTTTGGTG
>MIQA02005268.1:0-13115 GCA_001887855.2 Sclerospora graminicola | reverse complement strand
GTGGTGTAGTCGCTCTCAGAAATTCTTCCTGAGACGCGAACACCCACGGGGGCCCAGACGACTGACTGTCGGAGGGGGTACTCCGTCCATCCGAGTCATGATCCGATCCGGCATCCGGCCGGCTGGATCGGTCACTTCCATCCGCTTGATCGTGACGACTCGGGTGTTCCATGTTGAAAGCTCACCTTGTGTACCCGTCAGTACTGGCGGTTGCGCTCTCTTGGTGGACCCTAGGGCGAAAAGTGTAAAATCCGTCGAATAGGGAGATGAGGGTTAGGACTAGGGGTAGCTCCTGGGCGGAAATCGTCACCGGGGAGCTCGTCGGGCAATACACTTGAACTTTGTATAGTGCCGGCTGGACCGAGAATAATCAATCGGCCAGCTAAACCAATAACAATGAAGGGCGAATCCAAATGTGTACGTAAAGTAGATATAACTCCACACTCTTCCACAGAAGGCCGAAATGTCACCACTTCCCAATACTTAATACCGTGTTCAAAACACGGGCGACTTGAGGTGAGTATACGAAGACGCCGCGACTGGACTTCCGGTTGGTTAACTTAACCTTTCCCGGGTAAACCAATAGCAGCAAGAGGGGACCTTGTTAGCCCTCTGCTGTGAACCAATGAAAACGACTTGGGTCTAAGAAAGCGAAACGTATACTGATTTTTATCCCTATATCCAATACTCCCTTTTGTGTAACCTTCCCCAAATAGCCCGGCGGACGAGTCATGTGTCTTACCCGAAGTAGCCCGGTTAACTCCGATTTTGTGTATCCGCCCGGCCGGTACACCAACCCCAGATGGTACCAGCCCGGCCGGTACACCAACCCAAATGGTACCAGCCCGGCCGGTACATCGAACCCGGCCGGATCAGCCGGATGGCCATCCATCTGAGCTCCCCGGCCGCTGGCGCTAGCACTTCCTTGGCAGCTCCACGTCCGATCCGGGTGCCTCCTCCATCCACTAGAACACTCATCCTCCTTCAGGCCCCTTTTGCTCATACCTTCCAACAATCCGCCACCAATCCGCCCCTCGGCCGTCCGCCATCCGCGGTCGTCCCGTCCGCTTAGCCCACTAGCCCCAGTATCCACGTCTTCCGTCGCGTTCGTCCGGCCTGATTCCAGGCCTGGCGCCGTCCGGCCGCTAGTAGATGCGCTCGGCGACGGCTATCTGGCACGTATGCCCTTGGTCCATATTTCTGCCAATCAGAGTGCGCCCTCTGGAAAGTACTTTACACCTTCCCATCAATAAATTCATAAGTCACTTTACATCAGCCGCCCCTGAGTCGCGTCACAGCCGCGCAACGGTTGAGGCACGATCTCACCTGAACCAAGTTGATCTGATCCTGCTTACCCATGCCCCGCTTTGGTACGTAGTCCCACTAATTTATAGTGATTTTCGAGAACCTGGTCGATCTCCCAGCCGGCTTGCAATCACGTCCACAGATGCTGACTTTATCTTGATATATTTTCAGTCTTGCAAATCGACAAGAATGACGTGTGCCCTCTCGTTCTCGGGGATGACGACTCGCCCGCCAGCGGGGTGGAAGTCGCAAAACCGCCGAAGGCGTCCCGTACTCCCGATCTGGTGTTGTCGACCGCTGACGCTGAAACGGCGCTCCGCGTTCACGGCCAGGTTTGCGGAGACCGGGACAGATTGAAGGCAGCCGTCTCTTCCATCCAGGCGGAGCTTCGATCCTGTCGGGCTGACTATGGAGTTCTGTCGCAGAGATTCAAGACCTCTTGTGCGATGCTGGACCGAGTGTACCCCCGAATCACTGACCTGAAACTCAGTCGTCTAGAAGCGGAGGGCGAAATAACCCGCCTCAGGGAAATTGTGGGCCAGCTTACGGACGCCCTGCAACGAGCCGCCGCGCCATCCGCCTCCATCTCCGAAGCGGCGGGGATGGAGAAAAGGCTGGAGACGTTAACCGCCCAAGCGGATAGCTTGGAGCACATCCAAGCTGACTTGGTCCAACAACTCGCCTCCGCCAACCGCCGGGCCGATGAAGCTGCCGTTCGGAGATCTTCCCCGGGACCGAGTGATCTATAGAAACGGGTGACCGATCTCGAGGGCCAAGTCGCCATCCTGACGGAAGAGAGAAACCGTCTCCGCATGCCGGCAGACGTCGTTGAACCCCTCCGGGCTGCCAATCAGGAGTTGGTTCACCGATCAAAACTTCAACGTAAGTGCCTCTTCTCCTCTTGTGTTGTAACCCAGTCGCTTACGGTTTCCACGTCCTTATCACTTCGCAGTCCAACAGCTGGAACAGCTGAAACAACAGTCTGCCGATATTTCCGACATGTCCCAAGAGCTTTCACACCTTCGTGTCCGACTCCGCCAGGTGTACCACGAATTAGATAAAGTGCGGGACAACCGAAACCACCTGCGCGAGTCCCACACTCAAGCCCTCCGCCACATTTCTTCTCTGGAGCAGCAGTTGCAGGAAACCTCCTCCCGGCAACGGGAGCTGCGATCTGAGCTCTACCGGGTCCGGCGAAGTTATTTTGACACCCATGCTGAGCTGGCTCGGGCCGACCGTGTTTGCGCCGCCCTGCTGGACAAGGATGATCGTTTTAGGTCCCTGTTGTGTGAATTGCAAGACCAGCTCGAGACGACTCGACGCCAGACCGCGCCTCTCTTTCAAGCTCCTTTGAGTGCACGAGAGGCCATCTTGCTATCTTGGGGATGGTGGATCAGTGGAAAATTTCCCCACCGCAATCATCCTGGTTAATGTGCTTCAGCAGAATCAGGACTCTGGGGAGCTTCCGCTGGCCTAATCCGCCTTGCGTTTCAGACTCTTCGTGCGCATCGGGCGGAATCAAGGGAACGGAAAGCGCGGCACTTCTACCTTCTTTGGAGGTGGCTGACGCCGCCTAGCGGAGGGGAAAGAGCGAATCCTCCCCCTCGCGCCAATGTCATCCGGGCAATTCGGACAACGAAAAAGAACTTAAGTCGGACAGCGATGACAGCTTGTTCGCAAGGAGGTCCGCTGCTGTATCTCCACCCGTTTCACCAGGGAGAACTGGTCTCACATCTGGTTAGTCATCTAGCTCCGAAGAGGACTCGGAATCCGGTTCGTCAGTTGCTTTGCCGTCCGGCTCGGCGGCTGTTTCACCATCCGGCACCCGGATCAGCCCTCCGTCTGATTCTTCCTCGGATTCAGGTCCGCCCTCCCCTAAGTACATATATGATGATGACGAAGAAGACGAGGATTACGACGACCAGCAGATGTGCGCCGCGTTGTCTCGCTCTCGCGCGGACACCCGTCGTCGCCTCTCAAATTCTGGTAGCCAAACGATGGGGCACCTGGACCCCGATTAGATTATCGATTTGCAAACTCCGCCGCTGGCAGGTTTTGGCTCCGGAGGGCATGAGCCGACTGATTTCTCCTTGCCTCCCGGCACTGTCGACACCCCAGCCTCTCAGGTCGCTCGTACCCCGAATTCCACGGAGTAGCAGAGGAGAAGTTGGAGGACAACGAAGAGGACATCCCTGATCAGTGGTTGACTCCTCCTGACCTGAGCGATCCAGGAGTACCTCTCTCAAAAAATCCGGCCAAAACCCGGCGGTCAGCTCCAGCCAGGCCACGTCTTAAACGTCGACCCAGCCGGCCGGCGACCAAACCCAAGATCCGGAGGAGCACTCTACCCCCTGCGCCCCCCTTTCCTAAACTTCCGCTTCTGTGGTTACTGGACGGACGCTTCCCCAGAGGGGCGGATCGGTCCGCCATCCTACCTTGGCCAGTCGAACAGCTGAGAAATTTAAGTCTTGCTGATATCTCCAGTTCTCAGCTCGCTCACTCTCTGTCCCGTCCGCCTCTCTGGATATTCCCTCGATCCAGCAGGACGCCTCCATTAGAGGCTTGGCGCCCCGACCTGATGGGGTCGGGCGTCATCGACGCGCTCATGAAGACCAAGCCTTGAAAGATCGTGGCTACTGAGATGCCAGATGTGGGACTTCCGTCCAGCCCATGGTTTACGGAATTCAAGACGAGATTCCAGGACTTCGCTGTGGCTTATGCCTGGTCCATCTGGGAGTCCACCCACTTTCTGTACATTTCTGCAGTGGATAAGCGAGCGGACGAATCTCTCCGAGCATATTCCGCTGCCCGGAAAAATCGACGAGGACGAGCTTCCGAAGCATGGGTCCGTTTATGTGCGTTTGTCATGGAAGGCAACCGGGATGGTGATTGTGACCTGGACCTGTTTCTCTCCCCGTTTATAATCCATCTGCCAAACCGAAGGTGCGGAGATGCAGCGGAGGGCGGAACGTGGTTCCCAGCCTGGGTGCGCGGATTCAGACTACCTCTCTTTCCGAATCTCTGGAGGCCATTGACCAGCAAGATGATCCTTGGCGCAATCAGTACCGCAAACGGCCCTCCGACCATCCTGGACTTCGAGTGGCTCGGCTTCGCGGCAAGTATAACCGTCCATAGGGATGGGCAGTCGGTCTTTCTTTTCCTTCATTTCCCTTTCAATATACCCGTCCGTGCTTATTTCATCTTCAATCCAATCCTTCACTTCGTCCATTGCCTCTGATTAGTCGCGCCCAACAGGCCTGCGGGCCCGCTTAGAGGGACCTCTTATTGTCACAGGGCATCCCTTGATCAGGTCGGGTCTGAATGCTTTGTTCCCAGTCCCGGTTACCATATTCTTCTTCTTCGGGACAGTTGGATCCGGGCGGATGGTCCTCGTACCTAGCGGCCGGTTTGATTATCTCCGATAGCTTGTTCATTTTTGCCAATCCCTTCAAGAATCCTGGATCCGAAACGGTGAGGCCGACCTGATCTCGCATGGCCAAGGTGGCCAGATGGTCTCCGCTGTTGTTCCACTCTCGTTTGACATGTAACAGTTCATATCCCGGCCATTTCCGCAGGGCGGACATAACCCGATCGTTCAACAATCTCAGCCGGGGTGCCTTGCAATCTATCTCTCCTGTGATTTGCCGGATCACCAGATTGGAATCACCACATATGATGATCCGCCCTGTGTCCGGCCAGCCAACAGATCTAGGCAAAGTAAAAGCCCTCTGTACTCCGCTTCGTTCACAGTTATGCCAGGCGTGAAATCCGAGGCGGCCGTGACCACTTTCCATTCGGGCAACTTCCACACAATAGCACTATAGGCCCCGACTCCCTTCTTTACACTCGCCGACCCGTCAAAACTCAAAACCATTAGTTCCTCCGTGGGTCCCACTGTTGGCGGCGGTAATACGATGGATTGTCGAGGCTGCTTCCGAGGCGCTATCGCTATCAGTGCTTCCTCCACTTCTGCCCTTGGGGTAATGCTGGCAGCCAGCGTGCCCAGTATCTCCTCTTCTCCCTTAGTACACTTAATCACTTCGAGGGACCACTGAGACAGCAGAGCCGCCCATCTACCCAGCCGGCCGTCAATTCCATTCGCCGTCAGGAACCATGATGGGGTCGACCGTCTAGATAGTACCTTGATAGGCCGAGACACCAGCATAGTATAGCACACATCCAAGATCCGCAATAAGGCCAAAACTTCTTTATCCACTAGCCCATAGTTAACTTCGTTAGCCTTCAGGGTCCGGCTGGTGATGTCACGGGACAGTACACTCCGTCATGATCTTGAACAAGGGCAGCTGATATGGCCCATTTGATGGCGTAGATGATGACCACAGGCACCTTATTAACATCAAGATGCTTCAGGACCGGTGTAGTCGGCATCTTCGCCTTCAACATGCCAAAGGCTACCATCGCTCGGGTCATGTGGTCGTCCGGTCCGGCCGCGCTGGAATCCGGCGGCCGGCCGCCTATCGGGGCAGAGAAGGGCGCCTTCTCATTGGCCGAAATAGCTGACAAGGGCGGCATCCCATTGGCTGATATTGCCGGCCCGGCTCGCGTTTCCGCTTGCCTATCCTGCTCTCTCAGCTTGTGGTAATCCACCTCCCGTAATTCATACAAAACCGCCGCATAGACCGCGAAATCCTCAATGAACCGACTGTAGTAATTCAGGCTGCCCAAAAAGGATTGCATAGCCTTTAGGGACCGCGGGAAAGGTAGATTACTCAAGGACTCCAAATCCTTCGGATTAGCTTCCAATCTGGCGATCGAAACCTGATGGCCCAAATAGGTCACCTTAGTCTTTCCCCAGAAACTCTTAACCACACTAATCGAAAGATTCCACTTTTCACACGTAATCATCAACTTTTCCACTTTGTCACACGCTAAATCCCAAGTAGTAGCCGTCACGAGAATGTCATCAATGTAAGACCGCCGCCCCAAAACTGAAGGTTTTGGGTCGGGGTCCGGGTCACCTTCGGTGAACACGTCTCCGACCAGAGCCGGATCTTGATCCGCCTTGATCTTGAAGTGTCCATACAGCGCGTTATCTATCAGCCGTTGATAAATCTGCGGGGCATTCTTCAGACCGAACGGCATCCGGTTCCACTCGAACAACCCGAAGGGCGTCACGAACGCGGAGATCTCCCGTGCACGATCGGTCATAGAGACCACCCAGAATCCGCTGGCCATGTCCAATGAGCAATACCACAAAACTTTATCCAAGTCCTCCAGCAAATCATTTATCAACGGCATCGGGTAGACCATCAGCTTAGTCAGCCGGTTCACCAGCCGGTAGTCAATACACAACCTTATATCCACCCCATTCTTCTTGATAATAATTACAATGGGCGAAGCCCAGGGCGAGGTGGACGGCTGAATTATCTTGGTGGCCAGCAAACCCTTGATAAGCTCTGACAGCTTTTCCCGATACTGGTGGGCAACTCTTCGGCATGTTTGTACAACCGGCTTGGCGCCTCCCACATCAATGTCACATACCGCCCCATGGGCGGCCGGAGGAAGTGCGTTTCCTGGTCCGATTAACAGATGTCGTCTTTTCCATATAATATCCTTCAATCTGCTGATCTCCTCCGGGGTGTTCACATCCGGGTCTCCCACTTGTAGATCGTCGATAGTGACTGCTGGGGGGCAGGGGGTTACCTCAGGTAGCACCGCCATCTGATCCTCCATGCCTTCAACATATAGCTCGCCCCCTTCATGAATGCAGACTTGGTCAGCTTCGACTACTTCGGGATCCTGATCGGCCGGGGTCGATCCGCCTTCGGCTATTTCCGAATTTCGATCGGCCGGCTGGGTCGATCCGTCTTCACCTCGGTCGTCAAACCATCTGTCATCGGGGTTGACCGCATATGTAACTCTGCTTTGTCCTTTCTCCTGATTCTGTCGTTCGTCCGTCTTCCTCTGGGTGGGCAAAACCAGTTCAGCGATCTGGGCATAATCTCGGCCAATACGTTCAGCCGGATCCGGCGACGGCCGGCTCCGCGTCAATATTTTAGAAGGGGTCCGGTACTCGGGTTTAGCCACCATCGGCGTCTGGTCCTCTTCCAATTCTTCCTCTTCGCTGACCAGATCGGTGGTTGCCTGAAAGGCCAGGTTTTGCCACTCGATATAGCGTCTTGAGCCAATAGTGACATAGCCCGGCCGGCGGGGCACCTTGTTCTCGGCCAGCCACATTCCAATGATCACGTCTTCATGCAAGGTGAGGGGCCTTTCCGAGATGTTGGTCACGCTTATAGAGTTGAGATGACCACCCCCCTTAACAAGCGAGGGTACCCAGCACTCGCCCCTTGTCAGCCATAACTTACTCCGCCTGTCGTGTGGTCGTACCATTACTTCCACCGCTTTTCCCACTGGCACCGTTACAAACTGACCTAACTTGAGGAACTGAACGTGGGCACCATATAAGGGCCGCCGGCCGGCCAGCTGGATCTGTACCTCATCCGGCAATGTGGTAAAGTGGCTGGTGAATTTATTGAGGGGAAGATGTGAAGTACTTTTCAAAGGGCGCCTTCTGATTGGCAGAAATATGGACCAAGGGCATAGGTGCCGGATAGCCGACGGCCGAGGGGCGGATTGACCGCGGATGGCGGACGGTCGAGGGGCGGATTGGTGGCGGATTGGTAGCGGATTGTTTGGAAGGTAGGAGCGAAAAGGGGCCTGAAGGAGGATGAGTGTTCTATTGGATGAAGGAGGCATCCGGATATGATCAGAAGCTGCCAAGGATGTGCTAGCGCCAGCGGCTAGGGAGCTCGGATGGATGGCCATCCGGCCGATCCGGCTGGGTTCGATGTACCTGACGGACTGGTACCAGATGGGTTCGGTGTTCCGGCCGGGCTGGTACAAAAAAGAGCAGTCGATCGGAGTTAACCGGGCTACTTCAGGTAAGACACATAACCGTTCAGCCGGGCTATTTGGGGTAGGTTACACAAAAGGGAGTATTTGATATAGGGATAAATCAGTATACGTTTCGCTTTCTTAGACCCAAGTCGTTTTCATTGGTTCACAGCAGAGGGCTAACAAGGTCCCCTCTTGCTGCTATTGGTTTACCCGGGAAAGGTTAAGTTAACCAACCGGAAGTCCAGTCGCGGCGTCTTCGTATACTCACCTCAAGTCGCCCGTGTTTTGAACACGGTATTAAGTATTGGGAAGTGGTGACATTTTGGTCTTCTGTGGAAGAGTGTGGAGTTGTATTTGGATTCCCCTTTACATACACGTTTGGATTCACCCTTCATTATTATTGGTTAAGCTGGCCGATTGATTATTCTCGGTCCAGACGGCACTATACAAAGTTCAAGTATATTGCCTGACGAGCTCCCCGGTGACGATTCCCGCCCAGGAGCTACCCCTAGTCCTAACCCCCATCTCCCTATTCGACGGATTTACACTTTTCGCCCTAGGGTCCACCAAGAGAGCAAACCAGCCAGTACTGACGGGTACACAAGGTGAGCTTTCAACATGCAACATCCGAGTAGTCACGATCAAGCGGATGGAAGTGACCGATCGACCCGCCCGGATGCCGGATCGGATCACGACTCGGATGGACAGAGTACCCCTCCGACAGTCAGTCGTCTGGGCCCCCGTGGGTGTTCGCGTCTCAGGAAGATTTTCTGAGAGCGACTACACCACAATGGTGCGTGTGACCGGATCTCTTGGTGACCCTGGATATCACCGCGAGTCCCTAGCGGGCGAAAGACCTAAACCTGTCAAATTTGTTGACGATGTTGTGTCGGGTGCATTGGGGGAAGACATATCGCCCCCAATGCTGCTGAAGATGGAAGGATGCGATGGTCGCCTCGGATTGGGGGAGTTCGAGGTTGATATTAAAGAAGAAGTTACTCCCCTAGAGGCTCCGCCGGGGGCGGATTACGGTACTGTGCCGGATTACGGTACTAGTCACTGTAGTGCCGACCGCTACACGGATGGAGCCGGATCGGACTATGGTGCAAGTCGCCATAGTCCGAGGAAGGATCATGGTTTCGACCATGATCCTAACAAACAAATGCATATTATGGATATAAAAGAAGAAAAAATTAAGGAAGAAGAAGCGGAAGTCGGATACGACCGGAGTGGGAAGCCGGCCGGATCGGGACCAAGTCGCGATCCGGCCCACCTACCCCTAAAGAGACCGGATTGGCAGGAATCGGATTATCCGACCCGCAAAGATAGGCCGCGTTTCGAAGAAGAAGAAGAAAAGCAGGACGGCCTATCAACGGATACAGACTTGGAGCGTGCTTTCCATCTTCACGAGTTGGGGCAGTTCTTGCGGACGGATAAGGTGCTGAAAATAACACGGCCGAAGATCATAGGCGGATTGAAAGGTCCCGTCTCTCCCTCAACTCTCTCAGAGGGCCACGTGTCCATTATCAGGGGACTATTCGATCAACTCAAACAAGCCGGCATTAACACCGGCGTGTTTAATCCGAACGAGCTGTTTGATCTGAAGGTGGACAAGTTGAAGGAGGCGTCCAGCGCACAGCACGACCGCTTGGTACCGCTAGTGGGCTGCTCGCCGCTGTCGAAGAAGATGACAGTTACGACTGGAGTGGCGCCGTCCACGCCGCCGGCAACAAGCAGACCGGCCGGGATACACTCGGGTTCTTTGCAGTACGAGTCTGCCCCTTCGGAAGCGGACTCTTCCGATTTATCGGTGGGTATCACCCCTATGACGCTTGACCCAAGGGGGGCAGCGCGTGTGGTGACGGCCATGAGGCTTGGGGGATGTAAGGATCCGGGTACGCCCGAGCGGAAGAACACCAGCCAGTACAGCGTACAGGCCTGGCGGACGGCGACGGCGGATCCAGAACCGAAGGAGGAAGACGAAGACGCGGATGGGCGGATCAAAAAGGAATGTCGATCCGGCAGCCCGGCCGCCCCCCAAGTCGCCCCTCAATCCGCCCCCCAGGAGAGCCTTCAGGTGCCGGATCACCTGCAAAACATGTTTTCGGCGATGATGGAGCGATACTTGGAAGAGCAACGTCGGCTGAGTGCCAGCCGCGGCAGTCTGAAGTCACTGGACCAGCCGGCTCGTCGTGGAACTCAGGCGTCCGAGCCAGTCCAGTACTATGCGAGGGAACCGAGTGACGAAGACATGGAGTCGGTGCAGTCCAAGCAGAGTGAACCCCATGCCGCCCCGCCGAGCCGCCAGACAGGTCGCCGGACCGGACGTCGGCCAACAAATAGGAAGCTGTCTCTTAGCGACGTGGATATGGAATCCTTTAAGTCGTCAAGTATCACTACGATCCGGATGACCTGGATCTGGGGATGGCTCGCCGAGCCCACATGGCCTCGGCCCAAGCGTTCGATGCGGATTCGGAAGCGATCACGAGGGTGCAAATGTCTGCCACGTCCGAGGTAAAAGACTTCACCGGACGATACACGGACGAGGATCAAGCCCGAGGATGGCTGAGCAAGACAAAGTCGGCATTTCTCATAGACCGGACGTCGGACTATCAGAAGTGCCTGATCTTTGGGGATTTGATGGAAGGTCCAGCGAAAAACTGGATCCAACAGCTCAGCCGGAAAATTGAGGAAACTGGAAGGGATTGACCGGTGCGTTCGAAGAACAATACTGTGGATTCTGGAACATCGGCGGCGCGTCAATATTTTCAAACCAAGAAGCGGGCGAATGAGACCCTCCTGGTGTATCTCCATCGCTTAAATGTCGCTGGCATAAGGGCGGATATCCCGGTTAAAGAAGATGCCAGCCGGTCGGAAGCCGCTCGTGAACATGTGGAACATTTTATCAGCACGTTGGACGATCGGGAGCTGGCGGACCAGCTGGCGTTACTGCGATTGAAGAACACCACGGAGCTGGAATTGACGTTGCGCACCTACCTAAGAGCGAAGAAGCGAGGCCCCAAGGCGGCGGTTGGAACCGGCCGTTTCAAGTCCCGATTTAACGCGGATCAAGGAAGCCGGCCGCCATCTACCAGGCCGGCCCGAGCTGTCTGCATGGTCGCCCGAGAGTCAGACGCGACCAGCTCGGAAGAGAAGTACCAGAGATCTGGGGGCGAGTCCTAGGAGGAGCAGTACCGGTACCTGTTCTCGGCAGAAGCCAGTCAGCCATCCAGGCTGCCAGCTGGGGCCAGTCAGCCGAAGGGTTTTCCGGCTCGAACTGATCAGGATTACCCCAGACGCAAATGTACTCACTGTGGGTTCATCAAGCATGACGACCGGAGCTGTTGGAAGCGGCTTATTTGCAAGAAGTGCGAAAGGAAAGGACATCCGGTGGAACACTGCTTGTTTACTTGTAAGACTTGCGGGGAGGTGCACGAGGCGGGACTGTGCCCAATTGAAGAATTCTACAACCAGATGAAGAAGTGGTACGTCCCGACCAAGCATGCTGGAATGCTGCCGCCCGGAGTGGAAAAGATGTTAAATTTGATCGCTCGCCAGGTTGGAATCTGGTTCGAGCCGAGCGGTCTAGTGTTAGTATCTATGCATATGTCGGTAAAGAGGATAATCAAGAAGCAAAGCAAAGCGTAACCGACAATACATGTAAGTTTGACGATTACGTCATCCGATCCCCGGGCAGCACGGCTGACCCCTTCCTGGTGACCAGTACACGAACGGACGAATATTCTCGGTCTGAAGTGCGTATGGAATTGAATCTGATACCTGGCGAGTCGCGAGGTTATGGAAGTACCATTCGCCGGATAAATGGTTCAAGCAGGCCAAGGCGGATGGCTAAATCAATAACCAGAAGGCTACCATGCTGTTTGACTCTGGCGCGGAAGTGTCTATCGTGGACACCACCTTTGCTCGTAAGGTGGGGTGTGAAATAGACGAGACGAAGCGGCAGGAATGCATCGGCATTGGAGAAAGTTCATACATGACCCAAGGCAGAACAAGAGTTAAGATTACGTTGGCTGGGTCTTTGGTGTATTACTTTACCGCCTGGGTAGGTAAGCTAGCCGGGCAGGATGCAATTCTGGGGATGGATTTTATGGTCCCGGCCGGCATACGGTTGGATTTATCACATGGAACATTGACGTTGCCGGATGAGGTGCAGATCCAGCTGGCTGGCCGGCGGCCCTTATATGGCGCCCACGTCCAGTTCCTCAAGTTAGGTCAGTTTGTAACGGTGCCAGTGGGAAAAGCGGTGGAAGTAATGGTACGACCACACGACAGGCGGCGTAAGTTATGGCTGACAAGGGGCGAGTGCTGGGTACCTCGTTTGTCAAAGGGGATGGTCATCTCAACTCTATAAGCGTGACCAACATCTCGGAAAGACCCATCACCTTGCATGAAGACGCAATCATTGGAATGTGGCTGGCCGAGGACAAGGTGCCCCGTCGGCCGGGTTATGTCACTATTGACTCAAGACGCTATATCGAGTGGCAAAACCTGGCCTTTCAGGCAACCACCGATTTGGTCAGCGAAGAGGAAGAATTGGAAGAGGACCAGACGCCAATGGTGGCTAAACCCGAGTACCGGACCCCTTCTAAGATATTGACGCGGGGCCGGCTGTCATCGGATCCGGCTGAACGTATTGGCCGAGATTATGCCCCGATCGCTGAACTGGTTTTGCCCACCCCAATGAAGACGGACGAACGACGGAATCGGAAGAAAGGACAAGGCAGAGTTACATGTCCGGTCACTCCCGATGTCGGATGGTTTGATGAACGAGATGATGGCGGATCGACCATCCGGCCGATCAGGATTCGGAAATAGCCGAAGGCGGATCGACCCAGCCGGCCGATCAGGATCCCAAATTAGTCGAAGCTGACCAAGTCTGCATTCATGAAGGGGGCGAGTTATATGTTGAAGGCATGGAGGATCAGATG
>MIQA02005266.1:0-12628 GCA_001887855.2 Sclerospora graminicola | reverse complement strand
ATTCAATCCTCGCGTGCTTCCAACATCCACCGTCACCGCTGACGACGCCGGGTTATACGCCATGCCCCCTGATCGATTCATTGCTGCCGCAGTCGTTGCAATGCGTCGTTGCTGTTGCTGTCCTTCATCCACTGGGACTGTTTCCGTGGCCTCCAAAGGTTGAGCAAGCGTTTCTTGACGCATCAAACGCTGGAATTTCTTTTCGCTCTTGGTCTGGATCGCACCCAATTTCGTGCTCGCACAAAAGAGAAACAAGACCATTGTCAAGAGACCACATGACCCCGCTACGAGAAAACTCGAGAGCGCAAACGACGGCTTGAAGAGATAAATGACGACCTGGACACTGTAGAAAACACTAAGCGAGAGCGTCCAAAAGACGGGACGTCGCGAAGCAGGAAACATCTCGAGCGCTGCGAGCCACGTGACACTCATTAAACTCAACCCTGCGCCAATGTACAATAAACACAAAAGCGCTTGCAGAAAGCCGCCATCCGGTGGCGACACGGCCCCCACAATGCCACACGTAAACGCAATCAAGGCGACAAAGGGTAAAAACTCTTTTAAGATCGTTTTCCGTCGCACATTGTCCACCAAGAAGCTCCCAAACGCAAACCCGTGGCACAACACAAGGCAAAATACACTTGCCAATAATTATTGGCCGCGCCATTATCTTGAGCACGAACTTGGAGCTTCCGTCGGACCAAGATCGATTGCGACATGACCAGCCCAAACGTCGCTTGCAACGCCACCAGCAGCGACAAACGAAAGCCTACGTGCTGCTCCCGGGTGCGTTGGGTCAATTCCGCTTGAATGATGGTCAATTCGGGCGTTACATTCTGTCGTCGACGAAGACGCACAAGCACTTGCTGGGCTGCTTGGTCGTGGTGATGCGCCAATAGCCACACGGGACTTTCCGGGACAAACCACAAGATCCCAAAGAACGCCAAGACCAAAGCAGGCTGGAAGAAAAGCGGCTGCAATCGCCACGTTTGACTCGGCTCATTGCCAAAGTTCTGACTAATTGTCGTGGCATTTACATTCGCCATGAGTAACGAGAAAACAAGCCACCCGAGCATCGAACCAAGCCAAAAGATGGTCACGCTCTTGCCTCGCCACCCTTTTGTGCAAATCTCATAGCTATAAAGGAGATAATTCATGGCAATGATCGCAGCGCCCATGGCCGCGAGGCCAAACGAGACGAGCAAGACAATCGTATGAGGAATAAAGTTGAGCCCGAGGGAAACGAGCATGAGCGTGCCACCAAGCGCCATATTCCCTCGACGGCCGACCATTCGGCCCAATAAAAGCGACAACCCAATGCCCACAATGCTCATGCCGGCGCACGTAGCTTGAACGTAACCTTTGGCCATGAAATGGAGCATTTCCGACCCATTCGAAGGCAGCGTCGCCTTGACAAAGTAATAAAATGAACGATTGACAAACGCATCGCTTGAGTCGTTCACGTAGCCAAGCGTATAGACAAACGACGTGAGAAAGCCATGGAGAAACCCGCCCAAAAGACCAAGTAAAAGACACAAAGACGCCGCAACTTCTGAGCCGGAACTTAAAGCCCGTGAAAAGCCACCATTATACATGGCTCGAGTCTGGAGAATCCGCATAAAGGGCAACAACGAGAGCAAAAAGAGCGGCACGACGAGAAACAAGCCCACCACCATGTCCATAAGAAACCCCAGCGTCACAATGGGACTCCACATGGCCACGTTGAATCCACAAAAGCCATTAAAAGCAAGTCCATATTGGACAATGGCATTAAACCCCAAGAGCATCGAGACACTAAACGTAAAACATTTGAGCACCGACCAGCCTCCAAGGAGACCGAAAACCAAGGGAATCAAAATGATGCCACCTAATACACTCACTTGATTAAGGTGGGGGTATCGTATTTATGGGGTTGTGCGTTTGACGCAGTTTCAATGGCTTTGGCGAGTTTTCCAACGAGGAGAAAGATTGGTTCCTGAATACGGTCCCCTTTCTTTAAAATATGGTACTGTAAAATCACCGTTTCCCGATCATCTAATAAATCGTTTAAGCGAAAATTATCCACCACCTGATTCCAAATGAGGGCAAAACGTAACCGCACGACATCGCGATGCCGTAATTCCTCCACTTCAGTGCCACCCGACACGGGCGTCTTACGGCCCGTTGGCGGTTTCCGCGTCGTTTGCGTCACGACATTTTTCATCAAATAATTGCGGCGCACGGGCCATCCCCCGTTTCAATTGGGCTAAACCCACGTAGTGCCCGATATGCATTCGTTTTCCCATAATTAACCCGCCAATAAATTGATAACGATAAACCAAATCTGCGTATCGTACATGTAGACAACGAATATCGGTGCCCATAAAACGAAGATAAAGAGAATATTGTGACCGGATTGGAAAACGCCATTCTCATCCACTGAGAGGCCGTAAATATCAATGGATGGTGCCATTAATGGACGGATCATGAGTTACAACGCGAAGAGAAACTTGCATAAGAAGATAAAGTACCAGGATAGAGAATAGCGCGAGTAATCTTTCCATGGCTGGGCAGTATTGCGTCCGACATATTGACGACTCGTGCCATCCAGCGCATTCACGACACGGATTCCGCATATCGCGTTAGGACAAAGCGCACGCATCAAAGCAGCGGCTAATACGGGGATAGAGTAAACGAAAAGATAGATTAAACCCATCGATAAAACCGACCCGTCTTTGCCACCACCTGGTAACATGCTACTCCAAGATCCAAATAAGGCAGACCCGTCAGGAGATAAATAAATAATCGCGACAAAGAGGCCAAAGAAGAGTGTGTGCCATACTAAGCGACAAAAGACGCCAACGGCCATCCAGATATCCTTATACAGTCTTAAGCCAAAGAGCCAGATCTGGAGCACCACCCTCATGGCTAACAGACCCGTAACGGTAATAAAGATGGAATAAAACCCATGGGCACGAATCTTATTCTGGTTTGTTGTAAATATTCGAAAGAAAAACCCCAGTCCACCGTATTATTGCCCTCTGTCATGTAGGCAACATACGTAATCACTACCATGACATGGAAAATAACGACTAAAACGTTCCAGAGGCGGAAAAAGGCCAAGACGGGGTTAAACACACTGCGTTTTTCTTTAAACGTCTTACTTTCAATAGGTTCGCAACATTCATTTCGTCACATTCGAGACGCTTTGTGGTCCAGAAAATCTTGTTCACGTCATCAAGACGGGGTTAAACACACTGCGTTTTTCTTTAAACGTCTTGGGATCGTGCACTTCCATTTCGTCACATTCGAGACACGTTGTGGTCCAGAATAAGTTGTTCACGTCATCGTAATTCTTCGTATCTTGATGATCCAGAGGGGTGAGAAAGGATTGATTAACCGAGAGAATTTATACCGGTTCGCACACTTGCGTATCGAGACACGCGGCGGTAATACAGTGCTTCTACGTTTGTTACATAGTTATTGTTTTACACACAACTTTATGTATTTTACACAAAAATGTGACCGGGTACTAGCGTCACATATTTTGCAAGTACCGGTAATTACAAGTTTTCAACCGGGTACATAACGTCACATACAAACACAGTTAGAGAACGAAAATCTATTGGTCAAATCATATTTTGCGACATGTCACTGGAAACCTTTTTAATTGGTGGATATTACTTCTTTTTCTAGTATAGTTCTTTATGAGACACCCAGAGTATCTACACCTAACCCCGCCACTGTTCTAGGGTTAGTTTTTAACGCTGAATCGATTTATGAAATCACATTCTGCGACACGGCACTGAAAACCTTTCAAAATTGATAAAACCTACTTTATCGATGAAAAAACCTCAAAAACCGAGTTGTCTCGACTTTGTAACCGGTTGGTCTAGACGTAGTTTTTTGTTCTCTTTCACGTGGTGAAGTCGTATTCTATGTATCATGTGTACCTTTTATGAAATCCGAGAATAGGGTTGTACATTCTTTAACACAGAAGTACCCGGGTCATACCAGATGGGAAATTTTACGCTGATTCCGAATTTGCAACGCCAGAAAGCGTACGACGTCTAGTTTAAACGTTATTAGCAAAAACGTTTTCTTTAAAAAAGTGCATTTTTTAACACATAAATGTACTTTCTGAAGCCGCGAAAAACATCTGGCCTGATGACTATAGCTGAGCATCTAGAACTAGTGCGTACGCAACTTTTAAATAAAAAATTGGATCAATCGGAGCAGTAGTTATGGAGATATGCCATTTTTCGTGCGTCAAAATTGGTAAGAAATCGCAACAATTTTCGTTAACATTTGGACAACTTTTCACCATATTTTCCCTTTTACATACATGAAGCAGATATGTCAGGATATGTGACGGGACAGTTCTAGGGGTAGGTTTTGACGCTCTTTCACGTGGTGTAATCATATTCGGCGAGATTTCATTAGTTTTTCGAAGCGGAGCAAAAACCTGAATTTGACAATAGTAAAAATTTGACACATAAATGTACTTTTTGAAGCCGAAAAAAACATCTGGTCAAGTGACTATAGCGGAGCATGTAGAACTTGTGCGTACTCAACTTTTAAAAAAAGAATTGGCTTAATCAGAGCAGTAGTTTTGGAGATATGGCATTTTTTGTGCCTCAAAAATGGCAAAAAATCAGTTGAATTTTTGCAAAATTTCACCTTATTTTCCCTTGCAAATCCATGAAGCAGATCTTTTTGGATATCGGACGGGACCGTTCTAGGTGTACTTTTTGACGCTCTTTTACGTGGTGTAATCAGATTCGGCGATATTTTATTAGTTTTTCGAAGCGGTTCAAAAATGTGCTGAAAAATCGACTAAAATGGGGTCAAATTGTCTCGAAATGATTGCCCGTCCAACTTTAACACGAATTTGCGGCGTCAATATTGCTCGGATTTCTGACGAGACGACGGATTTGGAATCCTCGTGAAACGGGACGTTTAAACGAGTACCATATTTGCTATGATCGGACGCGAATTGACGAAGTGGCTTGTTTTTATTTCTTGCTCCCAGAATCTCCGTTGAATTCACTAGGTACATCTAGTCGTCACCTTGGATTCAAAAAGTGCCCAGAAAAAAATCAAAATCAAAACGGAGCCGAATTACACGGAATCAACAGGTGCCCCCCCTAATTCGATCACGCTGATCTCGAATATAAAGTCAGATTCGGTGAGAGTATAAAATTGGAGGAGTTATTTAGTTTTAAAAATTATTTTTTCATAAATTATCAAAAAATACAAGTTTTTTTCAATTATTGTAGTCAAAAATAGTGATATCGACAGAAAAGCATATGTGTTTAGTAATCATTTTTGATGCCCCGTCTGACCTTCTATGCCCCGTCTGTTGAATATTGCAGTATTTTTTTTGGTTCGCATGTTTCCTCGTTTTAAATGAAAACGAGAGCCACAACGCCGAAAACGTCCTTGACAAGGTTTTATAGAGCTATTTCCGTACTACATAGTTGCTATATAATGTGGTATACGAAATATGCGTGTAGGCGGCGTTATCCGCCTTTTCAATTTTTTTCCTAGGTGATTTGCAGCAACATTTACATACTTTAAACGTTTTTCCTATGTGATTTGCAGTAACATTTACATACTTTACACGTATTTCAAATTTCGTACTTGACCGAAAAAATGGGGTATATTTCCACGGTACTACAAAACCTGTCAAAATTGCTGTCTTCGATTATGACAAGGGCCACCTGAAAACTTAAGGACCGGTACATGAAAATATGTGACGTTACGTACCCGGTTAAATGAAAAATATGTGACGGTGCACATGGAAAATATGTACCCGGTATAAAAAAAGTATGTTTAAAGTTACGTATTAATACGCGGTTGAAAACTTTTCAAGTACTGAATTGGGAGGAATGCGAAGTTGAGCCGCCTGCACATTCATATGCTGTAATCAAATACTTTGTAATAAAAAACCAAACTCGTTCTACTATGCATCGGATGTTTTCTAGGCCTGCCAAGTGCCAAGTCTGGCTTTGATTTACGCTTTCTCGTCCCTTTAGCCTCATAAACTCCTCTCTCCTCTCTTCTCTCTCTCTCTACAATCGTCGTGACCGTGTCTCGGCAAGCAAGTCTGCATCCGGGTACTGCTGCGATTGCAGGAACGAGACAGAGCGTGCTTGGCCACGAGGGTACGAGATTTGTCCTTGTCGTAAATCTTCCAAATGTTCGTCTTCAAATTCCGCTTCAAAGTCAAACGTCGATGACAAATGCGACGTCAAAAGTCCTTGACGAGCCGCAACACGCGGGACCTCGGTCGATAAAGAACTCTCTTGTCGACTCAAGCCCGTACTCAGTCCATACTGGAGCTCTCGTCTCGTTTCGGGCGTCGCTTGTTCCTCGGGACTTTCCAGTCGTCGAAAACTACACTCGCTTCCAGTGGCCTTTCCACCTCCTCCCTTCAAGCCAAATTGCGCAGCATTCGCTTGAGCTTGAGCCGCAGGGCCACTCGTATTCAATCCTCGCGTGCTTCCAACATCCACCGTCACTGCTGACGACGCCGGGTTATACGCCATGCCCCCCGATCGATTCATTGCTGCCGCAGTCGTTGCAATGCGTCGTTGTTGTTGCTGTCCTTCATCCACTGGGACTGTTTCCGTGGCCTCCAAAGGTTGAGCAAGCGTTTTTTGACGCATCGAACGCTGGAATTTCTTTTCGCTCTTGGTCTGGATCGCACCCAATTTCGTGCTCGCACAAAAGAGAAACAAGACCATTGTCAAGAGACCACATGACCCCGCTACGAGAAAACTCGAGAGCGCAAACGACGGCTTGAAGAGATAAATGACGACCTGGACACTGTAGAAAACACTAAGCGAGAGCGTCCAAAAGACGGGACGTCGCGAAGCAGGAAACATCTCGAGCGCTGCGAGCCACGTGACACTCATTAAACTCAACCCTGCGCCAATGTACAATAAACACAAAAGCGCTTGCAGAAAGCCGCCATCCGGTGGCGACACGGCCCCCACAATGCCACACGTAAACGCAATCAAGGCGACAAAGGGTAAAAACTCTTTTAAGATCGTTTTCCGTCGCACATTGTCCACCAAGAAGCTCCCAAACGCAAACCCCGTGGCACAACACAAGGCAAAATACACTTGCCAATAATTATTGGCTGCACCATTATCTTGAGCACGAACTTGGAGCTTCCGTCGGACCAAGATCGATTGCGACATGACCAGCCCAAACGTCGCTTGCAACGCCACCACCAGCGACAAACGAAAGCCTACGTGCTGCTCCCGGGTGCGTTGGGTCAATTCCGCTTGAATGATGGTCAATTCGGGCGTTACATTCTGTCGTCGACGAAGACGCACAAGCACTTGCTGGGCTGCTTGGTCGTGGTGATGCGCCAATAGCCACACGGGACTTTCCGGGACAAACCACAAGATCCCAAAGAACGCCAAGACCAAAGCAGGCTGGAAGAAAAGCGGCTGCAATCGCCACGTTTGACTCGGCTCATTGCCAAAGTTCTGACTAATTGTCGTGGCATTTACATTCGCCATGAGTAACGAGAAAACAAGCCACCCGAGCATCGAACCAAGCCAAAAGATGGTCACGCTCTTGCCTCGCCACCCTTTTGTGCAAATCTCATAGCTATAAAGGAGATAATTCATGGCAATGATCGCAGCGCCCATGGCAGCGAGGCCAAACGAGACGAGCAAGACAATCGTATGAGGAATAAAGTTGAGCCCGAGGGAAACGAGCATGAGCGTGCCACCAAGCGCCATATTCCCTCGACGGCCGACCATTCGGCCCAATAAAAGCGACAACCCAATGCCCACAATGCTCATGCCGGCACACGTAGCTTGAACGTAGCCTTTGGCCATGAAATGGAGCATTTCCGACCCATTCGAAGGCAACGTCGTCTTGACAAAGTAATAAAATGAACGATTGACAAACGCATCGCTTGAGTCGTTCACGTAGCCAAGCGTATAGACAAACGACGTGAGAAAGCCATGGAGAAACCCGCCCAAAAGACCAAGTAAAAGACATAAAGACGCCGCAACTTCCGAGCCGGAACTTAAAGCCCGTGAAAAGCCACCATTATACATGGCTCGAGTCTGGAGAATCCGCATAAAGGGCAACAACGAGAGCAAAAAGTGCGGCACGACGAGAAACAAGCCCACCACCATGTCCATAAGAAACCCCAGCGTCACAATGGGACTCCACATGACCACGTTGAATCCACAAAAGCCATGGAAAGCAAGTCCATACTGGACAATGGCATTAAACCCCAAGAGCATCGAGACACTAAACGTAAAACATTTGAGCACCGACCAGCCTCCAAGGAGACCGAAAACCAAGGGAATCAAAATGATGCCACCTAATACACTCACTTGATTAAGGTGGGGGTATCGTATTTATGGGGTTGTGCGTTTGACGCAGTTTCAATGGCTTTGGCGAGTTTTCCAACGAGGAGAAAGATTGGTTCCTGAATACGGTCCCCTTTCTTTAAAATATGGTACTGTAAAATCACCGTTTCCCGATCATCTAATAAATCGTTTAAGCGAAAATTATCCACCACCTGATTCCAAATGAGGGCAAAACGTAACCGCACGACATCGCGATGCCGTAATTCCTCCACTTCAGTGCCACCCGACACGGGCGTCTTACGGCCCGTTGGCGGTTTCCGCGTCGTTTGCGTCACGACATTTTTCATCAAATAATTGCGGCGCACGGGCCATCCCCCGTTTCAATTGGGCTAAACCCACGTAGTGCCCGATATGCATTCGTTTTCCCATAATTAACCCGCCAATAAATTGATAACGATAAACCAAATCTGCGTATCGTACATGTAGACAACGAATATCGGTGCCCATAAAACGAAGATAAAGAGAATATTGTGACCGGATTGGAAAACGCCATTCTCATCCACTGAGAGGCCGTAAATATCAATGGATGGTGCCATTAATGGACGGATCATGAGTTACAACGCGAAGAGAAACTTGCATAAGAAGATAAAGTACCAGGATAGAGAATAGCGCGAGTAATCTTTCCATGGCTGGGCAGTATTGCGTCCGACATATTGACGACTCGTGCCATCCAGCGCATTCACGACACGGATTCCGCATATCGCGTTAGGACAAAGCGCACGCATCAAAGCAGCGGCTAATACGGGGATAGAGTAAACGAAAAGATAGATTAAACCCATCGATAAAACCGACCCGTCTTTGCCACCACCTGGTAACATGCTACTCCAAGATCCAAATAAGGCAGACCCGTCAGGAGATAAATAAATAATCGCGACAAAGAGGCCAAAGAAGAGTGTGTGCCATACTAAGCGACAAAAGACGCCAACGGCCATCCAGATATCCTTATACAGTCTTAAGCCAAAGAGCCAGATCTGGAGCACCACCCTCATGGCTAACAGACCCGTAACGGTAATAAAGATGGAATAAAACCCATGGGCACGAATCTTATTCTGGTTGTTGTAAATATTCGAAAGAAAAACCCCAGTCCACCGTATTATTGCCCTCTGTCATGTAGGCAACATACGTAATCACTACCATGACATGGAAAATAACGACTAAAACGTTCCAGAGGCGGAAAAAGGCCAAGACGGGGTTAAACACACTGCGTTTTTCTTTAAACGTCTTACTTTCAATAGGTTCGCAACATTCATTTCGTCACATTCGAGACGCTTTGTGGTCCAGAAAATCTTGTTCACGTCATCAAGACGGGGTTAAACACACTGCGTTTTTCTTTAAACGTCTTGGGATCGTGCACTTCCATTTCGTCACATTCGAGACACGTTGTGGTCCAGAATAAGTTGTTCACGTCATCGTAATTCTTCGTATCTTGATGATCCAGAGGGGTGAGAAAGGATTGATTAACCGAGAGAATTTATACCGGTTCGCACACTTGCGTATCGAGACACGCGGCGGTAATACAGTGCTTCTACGTTTGTTACATAGTTATTGTTTTACACACAACTTTATGTATTTTACACAAAAATGTGACCGGGTACTAGCGTCACATATTTTGCAAGTACCGGTAATTACAAGTTTTCAACCGGGTACATAACGTCACATACAAACACAGTTAGAGAACGAAAATCTATTGGTCAAATCATATTTTGCGACATGTCACTGGAAACCTTTTTAATTGGTGGATATTACTTCTTTTTCTAGTATAGTTCTTTATGAGACACCCAGAGTATCTACACCTAACCCCGCCACTGTTCTAGGGTTAGTTTTTAACGCTGAATCGATTTATGAAATCACATTCTGCGACACGGCACTGAAAACCTTTCAAAATTGATAAAACCTACTTTATCGATGAAAAAACCTCAAAAACCGAGTTGTCTCGACTTTGTAACCGGTTGGTCTAGACGTAGTTTTTTGTTCTCTTTCACGTGGTGAAGTCGTATTCTATGTATCATGTGTACCTTTTATGAAATCCGAGAATAGGGTTGTACATTCTTTAACACAGAAGTACCCGGGTCATACCAGATGGGAAATTTTACGCTGATTCCGAATTTGCAACGCCAGAAAGCGTACGACGTCTAGTTTAAACGTTATTAGCAAAAACGTTTTCTTTAAAAAAGTGCATTTTTTAACACATAAATGTACTTTCTGAAGCCGCGAAAAACATCTGGCCTGATGACTATAGCTGAGCATCTAGAACTAGTGCGTACGCAACTTTTAAATAAAAAATTGGATCAATCGGAGCAGTAGTTATGGAGATATGCCATTTTTCGTGCGTCAAAATTGGTAAGAAATCGCAACAATTTTCGTTAACATTTGGACAACTTTTCACCATATTTTCCCTTTTACATACATGAAGCAGATATGTCAGGATATGTGACGGGACAGTTCTAGGGGTAGGTTTTGACGCTCTTTCACGTGGTGTAATCATATTCGGCGAGATTTCATTAGTTTTTCGAAGCGGAGCAAAAACCTGAATTTGACAATAGTAAAAATTTGACACATAAATGTACTTTTTGAAGCCGAAAAAAACATCTGGTCAAGTGACTATAGCGGAGCATGTAGAACTTGTGCGTACTCAACTTTTAAAAAAAGAATTGGCTTAATCGGAGCAGTAGTTTTGGAGATATGGCATTTTTTGTGCCTCAAAAATGGCAAAAAATCAGTTGAATTTTTGCAAAATTTCACCTTATTTTCCCTAGCAAATCCATGAAGCAGATCTTTTTGGATATCGGACGGGACCGTTCTAGGTGTACTTTTTGACGCTCTTTCACGTGGTGTAATCAGATTCGGCGAGATTTTATTAGTTTTTCGAAGCGGTTAAAAACTGTGCTGAAAAATCGGCTAAAATGGGGTCAAATTGTCTCGAAATGATTGCCCGTCCAACTTTAACACGAATTTGCGGCGTCAATATTGCTCGGATTTCTGACGAGACGACGGATTTGGAATCCTCGTGAAACGGCACGTTTAAACGAGTACCATATTTGCTATGATCGGACGCGAATTGACGAAGTGGCTTGTTTTTATTTCTTGCTCCCAGAATCTCCGTTGAATTCACTAGGTACATCTAGTCGTCACCTTGGATTCAAAAAGTGCCCAGAAAAAAATCAAAATCAAAACGAAGCCGAATTACACGGAATCAACAGGTACCCCCCCTAATTCGATCACGCTGATCTCGAATATAAAGTCAGATTCGGTGAGAATATAAAATTGGAGGAGTTATTTAGTTTTAAAAATTATTTTTTCATAAATTATCAAAAAATTCATGTTTTTTCAAATTATTGTAGTCAAAATTAGTGATATCGACAGAAAAGCATATGTGTTTAGTAATCATTTTTGATGCCCCGTCTGACCTGCTATGCCCCGTCTACTGAATATTACAGTTTTTTTTTTGGCTCGCATGTTTCCTCGTTTTAAATGAAAACGAGTGCCACAACGCCGAAAACGTCCTAGAGAAGGTTTTATAGAGCTATTTCCGTACTACATAGTTGCTATATAATGTTGTATACGAAATATGCATGTAGGCGGCGTTAGCCGCCTTTTCAATTTTTTTCCTAGGTGATTTGCAGCAACATTTACATACTTTAAACGTTTTTCTTATGTGATTTGCAGTAACATTTACATACTTTAAACATATTTCAAATTTCGTACTTGACCGAAAAACTGGGGTATATTTCCACGGTACTACAAAACCTGTCAAAATTGCTGTCGTCGATTATGACAAGGGCCACCTGAAAACTTAAGGAGGTACATGAAAATATGTGACGTTACGTACCCGGTTAAATGAAAAATATGTGACGGTGCACATGGAAAATATGTGACGTTATGTACCCGGTTATAAAAAAAGTACTTATGTTTAAAGTTACGTATTAATACGCGGTTGAAAACTTTTTAAGTACTGAATTGGGAGGAATGCGAAGTTGAGCAGAATCATCAAGATACGAAGAATTATGATGACGTGAACAACTTCTTCTGGACCACAACGTGTCTCGAATGTGACGAAATGGAAGTGCACGGTCCCAAGACGTTTAAAGAAAAACGCAGTGTGTTTAACCCCGTCTTGATGACGTGAACAAGATGTTCTGGACTATGCATCGGATGTTTTTTAGGCCTGCCAATTGCCAAGTCTGGCTTTGATTTCCGCTTTCTCGTCCCATTAGCCACATAAACTCCTCTCTCCTCTCCCCTCT
>MIQA02005264.1:6042-16580 GCA_001887855.2 Sclerospora graminicola | reverse complement strand
ACGACAACAGCGCTGCGGTTCCTTTCAGGTATCTGGCCATCTCCGACCATGATGTGTAGAAAATCACCTGTAGCAGCTAGTACTAACAATGTAGTTCCGAGTGTTTATAGTCCGGCTAGAAACTATTAACACACTTGTTTATCCGCTTTAATAGTGCGTGCTTAGCCCTGCAAGCTAAGGTGAGGAAGTGCTTAGACCCGCACTATCACCAGTCAGCACTTGTCATAAGTATGTAAACAAGAAAAGAAATACATATTTAAGTTATTAAGTTCAAAATCGTACTTTATAACCTAGAATTCACATACAGTGGTCCACGTAGTTTTGCTTAACATGGAATTTCATTTCATCAAAAATGCCTTTAAATTCCAACACTCCTTCCAAAACCTTCGGGAAATCGACATGTATTTTTGCGCATTCTTGCAGGTACATAATAGCACCCCACATCATCTTGCACAACGAATGCAACCAGTTTGAACTCCTTCCGAAAATAACCAGTAGAGAAAATTCAAACTTAGATCAAACCAATTTGGTCCCGCAACTCTTCAATCCTCGCCGCACTCAATGTCTTAGTTAAGAGATCAGCCACCATGTCCGCACTTGAAACGTGCTCCGGCCTCATCGTACCTTTTCTTGTACAATCCTTGATGATTTTAAATTTCACTATAATTTCCACGATTAAACGCTCGCTCAACTATTGAATCGGCGATTCCCGTCGGATGTGCCAGAAGTCAGGACCGCGAGGCCCGTCGGTGGCGTATGGGACTCCAACGCCACTATCAACACACGCGAGATCAGGTCAATGAACGACCCCGGAGAGCGATCCAAGAAAGAGCCGGCCGGAAAAACGATCAGGCCGATCCACACAATATTGAATCGGAATCAAGGGTCTGGATTTACCTGGCTCGGGTAAAAGAGTGATATGCCAGGAAACTAGCGCAAATGTGGCATCGACCGTTCCGTGTTCTAAGCTGATCGGCGATCATGCCGCCCGGTTGGTCGCCGCAGGCACCGATTATGGAGTTTTCCGATCGTTCATTTGTTGAAACTGAAGATGGTCAGGGAGTTCCTGATCGTCCCAAAACCAGGTTATATATCAGTCGAGGATCAGCCAAGGATCGATATCGACGAGGCTCTTTTACCTCAAGACAGTTGGGAGAGAGTGCTGGATCAGGATTAATTCGAAGCTGAGAAGATTCTAGATACCCGATCGGGCAAAAGGACCCGATTTGGTCGAACCCATCGTGATTTCTTGGTTCAGTGGAAAAGTTATGACGATCCGACTTGGGTGGATGAACAAGGTATCAACTGTGGAGCTTTAGTACGATAATTTGAGTGGGATCGGGTGAGACGGAACCGATTCAGAGTTATGCCAACAATCCCAATAGCCTGGATCGGCATATTTCTACGGATCAGCTAATGAAAACGATCTGACTAAGTCAAAATCAAGTAAGTTATCTGGATCGGAGGTGACGAGCATATATATATATCATGGCAATTACATTTATGTGCATGTGGAACAATCAAATGGGCAAAATGAAGACAAGATTTCAACCTAGAGCCCCAGATGATCCATTAGATTTAGGCGATACTGGTTTCGCCAGGGATCTTGGTGATCATCGAAGGTCAAAGCGTCCTTCAACGAGCCGATCGGGGTCGGATGTCCATAACCGGGGTACCAATCTCCGGCGTCCAGCAAAACCCCTCTTGCTTCTACTCGGCGAACAGGCAGGTGCAACACTGGAAGAAACAGGAAAACATCCATGTCACATTTGTTGAGTTAGATGTCATCCACCACGAAATCACAAATTGCAGCCCAGCGACCCCAGCTTTTCTACAGCGACGTTTGGGAGTATGGAAATAATGCTCCATCCAATCCTCCTTGCGCATATTTCTGGTGATCGGGAACTGATGGGCAGATTCCCATATCGCTTGACCATGTTCCTTACCGAATCGGTTCAAACGCGACTTAAGGGCGTGAAACCATGGGCGATCGGGGAAATCTAACCCAAGCATAGGGGTCGCAATAACCCTGCAAGGTTTCGAATCGATCATGAACCGAACAGCATTAGCCGTGAGCAAACCTGATTGCTACTTCTCCCGCGGAGGCGTTGGCGAATTGGGAGGGAAAATCCATCTTCCTGAGCGAGAGAGACAGCGAGGAACAATTTCCTTCTTGAATTGGAGGACCATTGGGGTTAAATCCCACACTTGACGAGCAGCCCATGGCTTGGGTGACTCAAGTTGAGCTGCTGTCGGATCGGTCTCCTAGATAACGTACAAATCCTTGAACGTTTTGCTCGGGTCGTAGCTGTAACCATCTTGGTCCACGGCTGAACACGAAGCCAGAATGAAGACGCCAGTAAAGTTGGCAGGCCGGCCTGATCGGCGTCGCACCAGTTGGCGGAGGACCACTTCAAGTAGCAGGAGCCGGATGTTTCTCTTCCAGTTCATCCATTCCATCGTCGTCCGAAGGCGGTAAATCTAGGGCTTGACTTAATGAAGCTGGATTTGTTGGACTTGTTGCCAAAGCTCGCCGACCTGTACTTCGCAACTTGGCCAAAGCGGTCCGGGTCCGTTCATCCAAGTCCGTCGAATCATCATCGGAATCGGGGACGAAGAGGCGAAGACGCTTGGCAGGAACCGGCTTCCTTTTGGAATCACTTTTCCGCTTACGCGTTGCTGAAACCGATGTGCGGGAACTGGTTCCAGAATCAGGAAAGACGGCACTGGAACTGGTTCCGGAATCAGCGAAGAACCAGCCCGTACGGGTTTAGGTGCCGCCGATTTTTTGGCCTGACTTCCACTTCGACCAGCGAAAGAGAAGCAGGAGAAAATGATGGCGAAGACGGCCCCGATCCAGGAGGCTTTCTTGGTAATTACTATCCGTACCGAGAGCTTCGACCAACTTTTGAAACCACGTTAAGCGCTCCTGAGCGATTCCGAATCGGCATTCGGACTGGTCCACTTGTCGATCGTCTGGTGGGCGACCTTCTGCAGATCCAAGAGACGACGTGTCCAAGTGTGCTCGTCCGACTGCAAGGTCTCGTATATAATTCTGGCGAGATCTAACTCCCGCCGACAATCGCCAACCATTTTCTGATTCTCACTCAACCGTTTTTGAACACTGGAACGGTCAGTATGAGAATCGGAGTGTTGCTTGACCAAAACATCGACCTGCTCATCCATATGACGTGTCTCTACTTCCAAACGCTTCCGTTCCTGCACTGCATCAACTCTCTCTTGTATCAACTGGTCATGGTTATGATGGTGGTCCTCGAGCTGATGCGGGTTGTCAACCATCTTAACCATTTCTTTCTTTATATTCTCGGTGTGCTCCTCTGGAAGTAAATGAGTTTCTCATATGTATCGGATAAGTTACATTGAACGAAACATACCTTGATCGCGGACAGTGATAGATAAGGCGCGAACCATGGACTGCAGTCAGGTATCTGGCCATCTCCGACCATGATGTGTAGAAAATCACCTGTAGCAGCTAGTACTAACAATGTAGTTCCGAGTGTTTATAGTCCGGCTAGAAACTATTAACACACTTGTTTATCCGCTTTAATAGTGCGTGCTTAGCCCTGCAAGCTAAGGTGAGGAAGTGCTTAGACCCGCACTATCACCAGTCAGCACTTGTCATAAGTATGTAAACAAGAAAAGAAATACATATTTAAGTTATTAAGTTCAAAATCGTACTTTATAACCTAGAATTCACATACAGTGGTCCACGTAGTTTTGCTTAACATGGAATTTCATTTCATCAAAAATGCCTTTAAATTCCAACACTCCTTCCAAAACCTTCGGGAAATCGACATGTATTTTTGCGCATTCTTGCAGGTACATAATAGCACCCCACATCATCTTGCACAACGAATGCAACCAGTTTGAACTCCTTCCGAAAATAACCAGTAGAGAAAATTCAAACTTAGATCAAACCAATTTGGTCCCGCAACTCTTCAATCCTCGCCGCACTCAATGTCTTAGTTTAGAGATCAGCCACCATGGCCGCACTTGAAACGTGCTCCGGCCTCATCGTACCTTTTCTTGTACAATCCTTGATGATTTTAAATTTCACTATAATTTCCACGATTAAACGCTCGCTCAACTATTGAATCGGCGATTCCCGTCGGATGTGCCAGAAGTCAGGACCGCGAGGCCCGTCGGTGGCGTATGGGACTCCAACGCCACTATCAACACACGCGAGATCAGGTCAATGAACGACCCCGGAGAGCGATCCAAGAAAGAGCCGGCCGGAAAAACGATCAGGCCGATCCACACAATATTGAATCGGAATCAAGGGTCTGGATTTACCTGGCTCGGGTAAAAGAGTGATATGCCAGGAAACTAGCGCAAATGTGGCATCGACCGTTCCGTGTTCTAAGCTGATCGGCGATCATGCCGCCCGGTTGGTCGCCGCAGGCACCGATTATGGAGTTTTCCGATCGTTCATTTGTTGAAACTGAAGATGGTCAGGGAGTTCCTGATCGTCCCAAAACCAGGTTATATATCAGTCGAGGATCAGCCAAGGATCGATATCGACGAGGCTCTTTTACCTCAAGACAGTTGGGAGAGAGTGCTGGATCAGGATTAATTCGAAGCTGAGAAGATTCTAGATACCCGATCGGGCAAAAGGACCCGATTTGGTCGAACCCATCGTGATTTCTTGGTTCAGTGGAAAAGTTATGACGATCCGACTTGGGTGGATGAACAAGGTATCAACTGTGGAGCTTTAGTACGATAATTTGAGTGGGATCGGGTGAGACGGAACCGATTCAGAGTTATGCCAACAATCCCAATAGCCTGGATCGGCATATTTCTACGGATCAGCTAATGAAAACGATCTGACTAAGTCAAAATCAAGTAAGTTATCTGGATCGGAGGTGACGAGCATATATATATATCATGGCAATTACATTTATGTGCATGTGGAACAATCAAATGGGCAAAATGAAGACAAGATTTCAACCTAGAGCCCCAGATGATCCATTAGATTTAGGCGATACTGGTTTCGCCAGGGATCTTGGTGATCATCGAAGGTCAAAGCGTCCTTCAACAAGCCGATCGGGGTCGGATGTCCATAACCGGGGTACCAATCTCCGGCGTCCGGCAAAACCCCTTTTGCTTCTACTCGGCGGACAGGCAGGTGCAACACTGGAGGAAACAGGAAAACATCCATGTCACATTTGTTGAGTTAGATGTCATCCACCACGAAATCACAAATTGCAGCCCAGCGACCCCAGCTTTTCTACAGCGACGTTTGGGAGTATGGAAATAATGCTCCATCCAATCCTCCTTGCGCATATTTCTGGTGATCGGGAACTGATGGGCAGATTCCCATATCGCTTGACCATGTTCCTTACCGAATCGGTTCAAACGCGACTTAAGGGCGTGAAACCATGGGCGATCGGGGAAATCTAACCCAAGCATAGGGGTCGCAATAACCCTGCAAGGTTTCGAATCGATCATGAACCGAACAGCATTAGCCGTGAGCAAACCTGATTGCTACTTCTCCCGCGGAGGCGTTGGCGAATTGGGAGGGAAAATCCATCTTCCTGAGCGAGAGAGACAGCGAGGAACAATTTCCTTCTTGAATTGGAGGACCATTGGGGTTAAATCCCACACTTGACGAGCAGCCCATGGCTTGGGTGACTCAAGTTGAGCTGCTGTCGGATCGGTCTCCTAGATAACGTACAAATCCTTGAACGTTTTGCTCGGGTCGTAGCTGTAACCATCTTGGTCCACGGCTGAACACGAAGCCAGAATGAAGACGCCAGTAAAGTTGGCAGGCCGGCCTGATCGGCGTCGCACCAGTTGGCGGAGGACCACTTCAAGTAGCAGGATCCGGATGTTTCTCTTCCAGTTCATCCATTCCATCGTCGTCCGAAGGCGGTAAATCTAGGGCTTGACTTAATGAAGCTGGATTTGTTGGACTTGTTGCCAAAGCTCGCCGACCTGTACTTCGCAACTTGGCCAAAGCGGTCCGGGTCCGTTCATCCAAGTCCGTCGAATCATCATCGGAATCGGGACGAAGAGGCGAAGACGCTTGGCAGGAACCGGCTTCCTTTTGGAATCACTTTTCCGCTTACGAGTTGCTGAAACCGATGTGCGGGAACTGGTTCCAGAATCAGGAAAGACGGCACTGGAACTGGTTCCGGAATCAGCGAAGAACCAGCCCGTACGGGTTTAGGTGCCGCCGATTTTTTGGCCTGACTTCCACTTCGACCAGCGAAAGAGAAGCAGGAGAAAATGATGGCGAAGACGGCCCCGATCCAGGAGGCTTTCTTGGTAATTACTATCCGTACCGAGAGCTTCGACCAACTTTTGAAACCACGTTAAGCGCTCCTGAGCGATTCCGAATCGGCATTCGGACTGGTCCACTTGTCGATCGTCTGGTGGGCGACCTTCTGCAGATCCAAGAGACGACGTGTCCAAGTGTGCTCGTCCGACTGCAAGGTCTCGTATATAATTCTGGCGAGATCTAACTCCCGCCGACAATCGCCAACCATTTTCTGATTCTCACTCAACCGTTTTTGAACACTGGAACGGTCAGTATGAGAATCGGAGTGTTGCTTGACCAAAACATCGACCTGCTCATCCATATGACGTGTCTCTACTTCCAAACGCTTCCGTTCCTGCACTGCATCAACTCTCTCTTGTATCAACTGGTCATGGTTATGATGGTGGTCCTCGAGCTGATGCGGGTTGTCAACCATCTTAACCATTTCTTTCTTTATATTCTCGGTGTGCTCCTCTGGAAGTAAAGGAGTTTCTCATATGTATCGGATAAGTTACATTGAACGAAACATACCTTGATCGCGGACAGTGATAGATAAGGCGCGAACCATGGACTGCAGTCAGGTATCTGGCCATCTCCGACCATGATGTGTAGAAAATCACCTGTAGCAGCTAGTACTAACAATGTAGTTCCGAGTGTTTATAGTCCGGCTAGAAACTATTAACACACTTGTTTATCCGCTTTAATAGTGCGTGCTTAGCCCTGCAAGCTAAGGTGAGGAAGTGCTTAGACCCGCACTATCACCAGTCAGCACTTGTCATAAGTATGTAAACAAGAAAAGAAATACATATTTAAGTTATTAAGTTCAAAATCGTACTTTATAACCTAGAATTCACATACAGTGGTCCACGTAGTTTTGCTTAACATGGAATTTCATTTCATCAAAAATGCCTTTAAATTCCAACACTCCTTCCAAAACCTTCGGGAAATCGACATGTATTTTTGCGCATTCTTGCAGGTACATAATAGCACCCCACATCATCTTGCACAACGAATGCAACCAGTTTGAACTCCTTCCGAAAATAACCAGTAGAGAAAATTCAAACTTAGATCAAACCAATTTGGTCCCGCAACTCTTCAATCCTCGCCGCACTCAATGTCTTAGTTTAGAGATCAGCCACCATGGCCGCACTTGAAACGTGCTCCGGCCTCATCGTACCTTTTCTTGTACAATCCTTGATGATTTTAAATTTCACTATAATTTCCACGATTAAACGCTCGCTCAACTATTGAATCGGCGATTCCCGTCGGATGTGCCAGAAGTCAGGACCGCGAGGCCCGTCGGTGGCGTATGGGACTCCAACGCCACTATCAACACACGCGAGATCAGGTCAATGAACGACCCCGGAGAGCGATCCAAGAAAGAGCCGGCCGGAAAAACGATCAGGCCGATCCACACAATATTGAATCGGAATCAAGGGTCTGGATTTACCTGGCTCGGGTAAAAGAGTGATATGCCAGGAAACTAGCGCAAATGTGGCATCGACCGTTCCGTGTTCTAAGCTGATCGGCGATCATGCCGCCCGGTTGGTCGCCGCAGGCACCGATTATGGAGTTTTCCGATCGTTCATTTGTTGAAACTGAAGATGGTCAGGGAGTTCCTGATCGTCCCAAAACCAGGTTATATATCAGTCGAGGATCAGCCAAGGATCGATATCGACGAGGCTCTTTTACCTCAAGACAGTTGGGAGAGAGTGCTGGATCAGGATTAATTCGAAGCTGAGAAGATTCTAGATACCCGATCGGGCAAAAGGACCCGATTTGGTCGAACCCATCGTGATTTCTTGGTTCAGTGGAAAAGTTATGACGATCCGACTTGGGTGGATGAACAAGGTATCAACTGTGGAGCTTTAGTACGATAATTTGAGTGGGATCGGGTGAGACGGAACCGATTCAGAGTTATGCCAACAATCCCAATAGCCTGGATCGGCATATTTCTACGGATCAGCTAATGAAAACGATCTGACTAAGTCAAAATCAAGTAAGTTATCTGGATCGGAGGTGACGAGCATATATATATATCATGGCAATTACATTTATGTGCATGTGGAACAATCAAATGGGCAAAATGAAGACAAGATTTCAACCTAGAGCCCCAGATGATCCATTAGATTTAGGCGATACTGGTTTCGCCAGGGATCTTGGTGATCATCGAAGGTCAAAGCGTCCTTCAACGAGCCGATCGGGGTCGGATGTCCATAACCGGGGTACCAATCTCCGGCGTCCAGCAAAACCCCTCTTGCTTCTACTCGGCGAACAGGCAGGTGCAACACTGGAAGAAACAGGAAAACATCCATGTCACATTTGTTGAGTTAGATGTCATCCACCACGAAATCACAAATTGCAGCCCAGCGACCCCAGCTTTTCTACAGCGACGTTTGGGAGTATGGAAATAATGCTCCATCCAATCCTCCTTGCGCATATTTCTGGTGATCGGGAACTGATGGGCAGATTCCCATATCGCTTGACCATGTTCCTTACCGAATCGGTTCAAACGCGACTTAAGGGCGTGAAACCATGGGCGATCGGGGAAATCTAACCCAAGCATAGGGGTCGCAATAACCCTGCAAGGTTTCGAATCGATCATGAACCGAACAGCATTAGCCGTGAGCAAACCTGATTGCTACTTCTCCCGCGGAGGCGTTGGCGAATTGGGAGGGAAAATCCATCTTCCTGAGCGAGAGAGACAGCGAGGAACAATTTCCTTCTTGAATTGGAGGACCATTGGGGTTAAATCCCACACTTGACGAGCAGCCCATGGCTTGGGTGACTCAAGTTGAGCTGCTGTCGGATCGGTCTCCTAGATAACGTACAAATCCTTGAACGTTTTGCTCGGGTCGTAGCTGTAACCATCTTGGTCCACGGCTGAACACGAAGCCAGAATGAAGACGCCAGTAAAGTTGGCAGGCCGGCCTGATCGGCGTCGCACCAGTTGGCGGAGGACCACTTCAAGTAGCAGGAGCCGGATGTTTCTCTTCCAGTTCATCCATTCCATCGTCGTCCGAAGGCGGTAAATCTAGGGCTTGACTTAATGAAGCTGGATTTGTTGGACTTGTTGCCAAAGCTCGCCGACCTGTACTTCGCAACTTGGCCAAAGCGGTCCGGGTCCGTTCATCCAAGTCCGTCGAATCATCATCGGAATCGGGGACGAAGAGGCGAAGACGCTTGGCAGGAACCGGCTTCCTTTTGGAATCACTTTTCCGCTTACGCGTTGCTGAAACCGATGTGCGGGAACTGGTTCCAGAATCAGGAAAGACGGCACTGGAACTGGTTCCGGAATCAGCGAAGAACCAGCCCGTACGGGTTTAGGTGCCGCCGATTTTTTGGCCTGACTTCCACTTCGACCAGCGAAAGAGAAGCAGGAGAAAATGATGGCGAAGACGGCCCCGATCCAGGAGGCTTTCTTGGTAATTACTATCCGTACCGAGAGCTTCGACCAACTTTTGAAACCACGTTAAGCGCTCCTGAGCGATTCCGAATCGGCATTCGGACTGGTCCACTTGTCGATCGTCTGGTGGGCGACCTTCTGCAGATCCAAGAGACGACGTGTCCAAGTGTGCTCGTCCGACTGCAAGGTCTCGTATATAATTCTGGCGAGATCTAACTCCCGCCGACAATCGCCAACCATTTTCTGATTCTCACTCAACCGTTTTTGAACACTGGAACGGTCAGTATGAGAATCGGAGTGTTGCTTGACCAAAACATCGACCTGCTCATCCATATGACGTGTCTCTACTTCCAAACGCTTCCGTTCCTGCACTGCATCAACTCTCTCTTGTATCAACTGGTCATGGTTATGATGGTGGTCCTCGAGCTGATGCGGGTTGTCAACCATCTTAACCATTTCTTTCTTTATATTCTCGGTGTGCTCCTCTGGAAGTAAAAGAAGTTTCTCATATGTATCGGATAAGTTACATTGAACGAAACATACCTTGATCGCGGACAGTGATAGATAAGGCGCGAACCATGGACTGCAGCAAGGCGACGATGTCGGATGTTTTGCCGAAATATGTAGAGCAGCAAGATCGGCAGATAATCGACCATGCTCAGTCGTAAAGTCCAGGATATGGTCTTCCGATCTTCGGGTTTGATTAGCGTGAAGAGCGCTAGTATAGTCGTAATTCACTTCCAAGACTGATTATCGCTGAATCAGGTCCGCGGATTCGCATTCCAAGCAATATATCGCAACTTGTTGGCCGAACAACTCAGCACAAAGCGTCCGGTTGGTCTCGCATATGGA
>MIQA02005254.1:0-19105 GCA_001887855.2 Sclerospora graminicola | reverse complement strand
CACTGTTAGTTTGCAATGAGGAAGCGTGCAAATTGTGTTGGACCAAATGTAATTTGGTCCTACTTAGTTTACTTTAAATAAACCCAGTTAAGAAAATATCAATATATTAATTATAATCGATTAAGTATATATATATAATGATATATATATACTGTGAGGTGTGAGTGCTAGAAGGTAAGTTTAAGAGTGAATATATTTATGAGTGGTTAAGAGCTAACTAGTATAATTAGACCTAGACTAATCATAGTAACATGTAGTATAAAGCTGATCTAATGATATTTGTATCATTAGATGACTTGTCAGATTCAATTATATCAGAATCTGTTCTCAAAGGTGGATTATGACAACTTATAATCCAATGTTCACAATTTCATGTATTACGACTGAAATTGAACTGTGATATTTCTATTCAAATATCACTTATGTAATGGTACCCCATTACATCACCCCCCACTCAAGCTGGTTGGCCAATAATATATCGTAATATTGGCCAATCGAGTGGTGGCACTTGTTGGTCATAACGATATTCAGTTATAACTCATCTTGACCAGAAGTAATCTGATGGTCAGCAAACGCAGCGGCGCTCGTACGAGCACTGCCGATGCATCGAAAACGGATATCACTTCTGCATCGCATGCGGAAGTGTCGTCGGACGCCGACGCTTCGAACGTAGTTTCGAGGCGCAAGGCAAATTCGCAAGATCGCTTGTCTCTCGTGGCAGACGCTGTGGAAGCAGTGTCTAAGCGAGGGCGGGGAGACGTCGCGAATGCGGCGTCTTCCGCATCTCCACCTGCCGCACGGCGGGTGTCAAAGAAGAAGTTTAACGACCTCTTCGGGGAGTCATCCGACTCCGAGTATGGGGGCAAGGACGATGATGTCCCTGTCAGCTACTCTAGTGGGGTTAAGACCACCAAAATCGCTTCGCCGTTAAGTGATGGCGAAGTGGCTTCTGACGCCGTCGATTACGACAGCGACAATTCGATGAAGCGGTGGTATGAGGAGCGTAGGGCTCCTCCTGGACCTCGTCATTCGCCAGGTCGTAGCGAAGACGGCTTTGAGACGGTAGGTGGTGCCCCACCCACCAAGAAACATCGTGCGGAAGCGGCTTACACTGCTTCCGATTCATTGAGTCGTGTAGAACGCTATGTTCCGTACGAAGTGGGGTTTTGGACCCCCGCATGGGCTCTTGCCTATGATAGTGGTGGGCATATGAAACGTGACTGTCAATACCCACTATTTGACATTAATGCCCTTGACGATTGCGAGGACCTTCGCAATCGTCGTTTCGATCGTAGTACTGACGATTAGACGTCGGTACTTCATCGACCTTTTCTACCAGGCTCGTCACTATACGAACCGGAAAGGGTCGAAAAATAGTAAGGATGACAAAGACGCCCTTACTCAGAGTTGGAATGCCTTTGTTGAGAATTACAACAAGGATCCCGACAGGTACGTGAAGAAGGTTCACGCAAACCGCGAGCGCTTCTTAAAGTACTCGATTTCAGGTAAAATGGAGTATGTCCATTTCACTTGTATTAAAGAGGGTTTCTCTTGTGGGGTCCCTTCGAGCATGAAATGCCCGTGTTGTCCCCCTGGAGCTCCTCGGCTGACCGAAAAGGAGCTTAGAGGGTACCGAGGCTTCTCAGTACCCGCTGAAGTTAAGTGCTATGTCGATGCTCTCAAGGCATCGGAAGCTTCGCAGGCATCAGCACCTAACGTGGGCGTGCCGCCCTCGTCAACACTTAGTGCTGACGCTTCTTTTGAGTTCGAGGAGAAGTATCCTTCTCGAACTCACGCAGGAGGTCAGGGGCATCCGCCCTCAACACCTCGATCGGTTCCCAAGAGTCAAACTCTTGGGAATATCCCAACCAACGCACCAAGTACTCGGTACGCTGCCCCTTCTTATAGGGAACCGAGCGCTTCGAAAGCAAGCGCTCGAGAATGTAGCGCTTGTTCCCCTGACTGTCAATCAGGGGCGGCGGGGGTTGATAATTCCCTCGGCGCTGTCGTTGCGGCGCATGGGCATCAGGTCCGCAGCTTAGAGAAGCTGTATGACGCTTTACGCGAGGACATGTGCCATTCGATGAAAACGTATCGTTATCATCGGACGAGATTCGTGAGATTCTCGATGCGCAAGTTGTGATGCAGAAGAAGAGTGATCTTCTGATGCTTGACGTTGACCGTCTAAAGTCGGAGGTGGAAACTCTCCAGGGTCTTCTGGCTTCCCACCAGCGGTTGGAGGCCGACTACAAGTCTCTCTTGGGAGACTTGAAGAAGCACGGCATTCGCCGTGGCGATGCGTCTCGTCCGAAGACGTAGACGATCGGTATGGTTTGAGTCTCCCAACGTAGAACGTTGGGTGGAGGCGCATGGCCGCGGGAATGTCTAAGGTATAGGCATTCCCTTTAACACCTTGGACCTTAAAGGGCCCAATGAATTTAGGGAGCAACTTCCGTGTAGGGAAGTTGCTTATTGCATGTGTAGGCAGATTAGTTGTAGATAACATAACTAATTCACCTTTTTCAAAAGAATTTGTGTTCTTTCGTCCATTCTTGTCTGCATTCTGCTTCTGCTTGTCAAAAGCGGAAGCAAGCGCGTCTTTCACATAGCGTATTACAGCTTGACGCTGTAATACGAATTCATCTACTGCTTTGTTGGCAGTGGATGGGCTGTTTTCAGTGTCAGCAGCCATTGCCGCCGACACATATTCCGCATAAGCGGTTTCGGTTTCTGAAACTGCTTTTGTTTCTTCTGTGGTAACAGTAGAAAACTCTAGTTTTTCTTCACAAGTTGCAGCTGCAGCTTGTGCTTCGACTCGCTTTGAATTTGAGCGGGTCCCTCCCCCACTTAGATTTGGCGTACCGCCAAGTAAAGCCGGGGTTCGTGGATGCCGCAAGGCATTCACGTAAAACGGTGTGTGCTTGGTAGAAGCATGCACCGAGTTGTTTATAGCAAACTCAGTGAGTGGTAAATAATCACTCCACTGCTCGAAGGCATGTGCGTAGGAACGCAGCATGTCGCCGAGAACGCGGTTAACGCGCTCAGTCTGCCCATCCGTTTCCGGATGGTCCGCGGTTGACATCTTCAACTGCGTGCCCAGTAATGAGAACGTTTCTTGCCAGAAACGCCCTGTAAATCTTGGATCACGATCCGAGACTATGTTCTCCGGCATTCCGTGTAACGGAATACCGTGTCAACGAATATCCGCGCCGTTTGCGCAGCGGTGACATTCGCTGACACTGCAGCAAGATGAACTATCTTACTGAAACGGTCTACAAAGACCCCTATGCCTGTTTTCCGACTGTGATCAGCCGGAAGACCAAAGATAAAATCCATAGAAATGGACTTCCAACACTCTGTCGGAACCGGCAGAGATTGGAGGGGAGCCTGCGCTGACTGTGCGGGCTTGACGCGCTGGCAAATCTCGCAAGCGCGAACGTACTTACGTACCCATTTGTATTGGTTACGCCAGTAGAAATCGCGTGCGAGAGAAGCATACGTCTTCTCTCGACCCTGATGCCCCGAAATCGGTGCATCATGGTACTCAAACAAAAGTTGATGTTTGAGATCATCGTCGTTTGGAACGACAATGCGGTTGACATCGTCTTGGTCTGTGCTGTAGTACAACAGACCATCGTGCAATTGGTAGCGATGCACGCATGCGCGAAGGAACTCAGGAAGTTCCTTGCGTTTCCGATCTGATTGATCACTCAAGTAATCGATCAGTAGGCGAGTTTCCTCGTCGTTCTTGTACGCTTGACGTATTTGTCGCACAAGCGGCGAAGACAGATCGGTGCAGCGTATCGCGTTTGCACTGATTGCTTCGGTTACGGACGGTTTCGTCTCGTAATCGGGGCGTCGTGATAGCGCATCCGCTACCACGTTCAGCTTTCCCGGTTTATACTCAACCGTGAAGTTGTATTCTGCAAAGAATGACAGGCAACGTGCCATTCTTTGAGAGATGTGTGGCGAATTCACGGCCGTGCGTAGTGACGCATGGTCCGTGTAAACCACGAAGGTCTATCTCCTAAGAGATAGATCCTAAACTTCGCCAGTGCATACTTCATGGCAAGGAGTTCCTTGTCGTGCACCGGATAGTTGCGTTCGGCTGGACGCAGCTGACGCGATTGGTAATAAATCACGCGATCACGATCATCGTGATCACGTTGCATCAAGGCGCAACCGATAGCGAAATCGCTCGCGTCGCAAACGACGTGAAACGGCCGCTCGTTGTCGGCGATTGCCAACACGGGAGCTTCAGTCAAGCTACGCTTGACTGCATCAAACGCATCTTGGCACTGGGTATTCCAGCGCCAATCGATATCTTTCTTCAATAATTGAGAAAGAGGTCGGATCAGACCGGCATAGTTGCACGAATACTTGTGCAAGTATGTCGCCAGTCCGAGGAACTTTCGAAGTTCCTTGACGTTAGTTGGCGGAGGCCATTCAACGATCACCCTGATCTTTTCTGGATCGGGGCGTACCCCATTCTTGCCTACAAAGCAGCCAAGAACGGGTATCTCGGGTGCACCAAAGGTGCACTTCTTTAAGTTCGCATAGAGCTTGTGCTTGCGCATAAGCTCTAACACCTGACGTAGATGTTCTTTGTGAATATCTACATCAGTTTTGCCGTGTTCAGCCTTGCTATGGATGAACACATCATCGAAGTAACTCGGCGCGAACTCTCGCACCGGGCGCAATAGATGTGTGACGCATCTGTTGAAGGTAGCAGGGGCATTTCGAAGCCCCTGTGGCATCACGAGCCACTCCCAAAGCATACCGCTTGGAGTGCTTACAGCCGTGAGAGGAATATCTTTCTCACGCATAAGGATTTGGTAGAAACCATCCCTTAAGTCGAGAGCACTGAAAACGGTGCTCCCGCTCATGCCATCTATGATGACGTCTTTTCTCGGTATCGGCGTTTGCGCCGGTACCGTTGCTGCGTTCAGCTTGTTGAAAGCGTGAACGATTCTCCACCCACCAGTGGACTTCTTAACGCAAAAGGTGGGGCTGGAGTGCGGAGAGGTAGACTCTCGCACATGCCCTGCCTTACGACGAGTTTCGAAGAACTCATCGATTGCTTTCACTTGATCGCGCGGCAATGGCCATTGCCGCGTGACACAGTACTTTGTACCGGGGACGAGATCGATTTCGTGTCTCGTTCCCTTATCCTTGGGAAGCTCACAAGGTACTTCTTCTGGGAATACGTCAGCGTATTCCCAAAGTACTTCGTAATACGGGGAAGTCGCTTTAAGCGACTCCCAGCTCTGCGCTTCAAAGCGCTGGACTTTGGTCTGATCACTGGGAACGAGTTCGTTCTCAGTGTTCTTCCCATTGGGAACGAGTTCGTTCCCGCTGGCTTCCAATTGTAAAGTGGATATTTGTTCGCGAATATCCACTACCTCATCAGATGCGACAATGACGCAGATCTGTTCGATCTGATCATTTCGCAAGTTCTTTACGAACTTCTTCCAGCTCAACGCTGGAAGGGCCATCAACCCTGAACTTAAGTTCGGAGGGTTGTCAAGTGTGAGAGACTGGGTAGCTAATCCGGTCTCTGTCTGCGTCAGGACGTTGATCGTCTCGACGGACACAGCTGCTGGGTCAGACTCTTTGTCTGATCTGTGACACGGTGATCATCACTCGTGCACAAGGCCTTCTCTTCATGGTGACCACTGTCTACCATGTTGTTCTCGCACTCTCGACTTTTCTTGGTCGTGAGTTCTTTATTATCGACACGGAAGTCATTTGCTTCCGTGACGGTTTCATTCTTTTCACGGTGGGTGTTTCCCACCGCGTGCGCATTCTCTCTACCACGACCGTCATCGGTTGTAGTTGTTACTTCAACACGGGAGTGCTTTGCACTCGTGTTGCACACGTTAGTGACGCGCAACGACTCGTTCGTCGCGCGTTCGCGTCCCTCTGGACTCTGATCAGCGGGTGTACCATCCGCTGATCTAGTCGGATTAGATCTGGTGGTGCCATCGCTATCCACCAGGCTATCTGACGCTGCGGTTGTATCATGAGATACAGCCGGATTACTCACAGGGTGATCAGATCCCGTGAGACCGCCGCAGTTGATCGACAGGTTAACCCAGTCGATCGTTGGTTGATGCTTGGACATCCAAGGGATGCCCAAGATAACATCGAACTTGTCATCAAGGTCGAGGACGATGTATTCATCCTCGAACGATAGTTCGTCTAACTCGAGGCGTGTTCGAATAACACGCTTCGGTATAGTCACAGTGGCACCTGTTGCCAACCGGACTGATAACATGCTTCTTGGAGATTCAATCTCCTCGAAGTTCAACGACGTTAGTACCTCAGTTCTAACGAAATTGTTTGACGCTCCTGTGTCAAACAAAGCACGCATGGGGACATCGTTTCCATGTGGCCTAACTTCAAGGGTAATGAGAGGTTTCTCTTCACCCTGCACTCGTTGACAGGACATAGTCCCGTCCGGGGCTATTATCCTCACATGCCCGATGTCGGCATGCGAGATAACCCGTCCAGTAGGGCACCCCGCCCCTACTGGTTGTTCACGTTTTTGCATCAACAGAGGGTTGCCCCTGTTGATGTCGCTTGCCAGCAGACTGTCCAGTCCGCTGACTGCGTGGTGCCGGACGCGGCGCCATACATTCATGGGCGTAATGGCCCATTTTCGCGCATCGATTGCAGCGAAGGAACTTTTTGTTTTTCGGTTGCCTCGGGGTCGAGGCGACCGCGACTGAGAGATCCATAGGTTCTGGACCTCCTCCGCTCGCATTGTAACGCGGATTCGGGTGTCTCGGGACGAAGTGCGAACTTCGTCTCGATTGGAAGTTTTGGTTATTGTTATTATTAACATGCTGTATTGGCGGCATGTTAAAATCGAAAGGCGCTTGCGCTTTCCGATTAACCCCAGCATGCGCTGCTGAGCGACGCATGCTGAACTCCTCCCGAATGCTTTGGTCTATAGCATCGGTCAGAGTCTTCGGGGAAACCCGGTAAAGACTCTGTTTGATGGGACCGTCATTCAGTCCCTTCATGAAGGCGGTGACCTGCATGGCAGGAGGCACCGGTTCATATACAATATTTGACAACAAATATTGTATTTTCTGAGCATACGCATGTAAGCTCAATTTGCCCTGCCTGAGTTCCATGAACTCTTCACGGCAGCTAAGTTCCATTTCTGGAGCTTCAAAGTTGTGCTTTAGCTCAGCTTTTAATGACTGATATGTCAAAAACGCAGTTCCATCAGTGGATCTGCGGCTAATCGCCCATGCCCTGGCGCGACCGCCTAGGCATGTGGTGGCGAAATAAGCTTGTGAACGCGGGTCCACAATCTTCTGCGCAGTGATAGCATCCTCTACCTCTTCGAACCACCTACGAAGAGGTTCGCCCCCTTCGCCAGTAAAGGGCGGAATCCGTGCCTTTACTACTTCAACGCTCGCATTGGATGCGGGCGCTGTTGCTGCCGTCGCCGTTTGGTTGCGCAATATTGCATTGCGCACTTGGGGGTCGACATACATCTTCTTAAAACGGGAAACCGTTTCTAGAGCATCCTCCGAGGTTTTGCCACGGAGGAGAGTGATGATTTCGGGCCCTATGGTCCGAATCATTTCCGTCACTGTCATTATGGCACTCGGTGACCAGTTAGGAAAGTTTTCCATGACTAAGTCTTGCGCGAGCTGACGCTCGCGCTCACGTTCACTGGCTGTCGTCATGACGGCTAGTGGCTCTTAAACCTTCGAACTGCTAGTTAACTAGCGGAACGTATCAAAAGTGGTCGTTAGGACGGACCACTAAGTGCTACCAGGTGTAACAGGGCTGCTGTTACGCGGCTTACACTGTTAATTTGCAAATGAGGAAGCGTGCAAATTGTGTTGGACCAAATGTATTTTGGTCCTCCTTAGTTTACTTTAAATAAACTTAGGTAGAAAGAAATTAGTATATTAATTAACTAATTAATTATAACTTAAATATATATTGATATATATTTAAGGTGCTTGAGTGCTAGAAGGTAAGTTTAAGAGTGAATATATTTATGAGTGGTTAAGAGCTAACTAGTATAATTAGACCTAGACTAATCATAGTAACATGTAGTATAAAAGTGATCTAATGATATTTTTATCATTAGATGACTTGTCAGATTCAATTATATCAGAATCTGTTCTCAAAGGTGGATTATGACAACTTATAATCCAATGTTCAATTTCATGTATAACGACTGAATTGAACTGTGATATTTCTATTCAAATATCACTTATGTAATGGTACCCCATTACACCCTTTGCCCCCAATATCCCTCCTGGGGGTCAAGACCGTTACAATCCATGCTATTTGTAAAAGATTAGCCATGAAGCGCCGTTGATCAAGAAGAAGATCAATCCACGCAAGAATTTCACTAGAAAGAAAATTATAAAAGAACCTGGTGCAAAAACAACCACGTAAACCGACTTATTACTTATATTAATAAAAATTTAAAAATTGAACATCTTTTAAAAAAATCAAAAACTGAAAGATTAAATGAATATTGAAATTAAGTAATAGGGATTAGACAACTACACAACAATTCTCGAACTTCAAAAAATTACAAAATATTTTTATTCAACAACCTTTTTCACGAATAAACGCTCATTTAAAAAAATATTAGAAAAAAAATTATTCTATGAAATAAAATTAAATTAAATAAATTTTAAAAATTAAATATAATTAAAATAAAATATTATTAAAAAAATCCATTAATTTTAGCTATTACGAGCTAAATCTGGACCAGGTGACGGAGATCACTTACATCGACGATCATAACACACCCAAGTGGTGGTCTTAATTTGCGGATTGGAAGACGTTCTTCCCTAGAAAGTATTTCCTGGAAACTGAAGAAGCAATAATCAGCATGAAGCAAAGGTCCTAGACGTGCAAGCAAATAGAAAATGAATATATACTAGTAATTATGTACTTTTCTGGTGCCAAATAATTGAAAGATCGGTTTGAGAGGGTGAGCAAAAATACTAAAAGAAGTTTAAATCGATATTCAGCTAGTATCAAATTAGAAGTATAAAAAATATAATTGTAGCATAGTACAGTAAAAGAATGCATAAGGTGACGCCCCCACGTTTTGGAAAATCGGCATCACATAGCACTGGAAGAAAAACTTCAGCGTCGCAAAGATGGGAGCACATCCAGGTCCACAAGTTCACTTCGCACAGTGAACTTGTGGACCTGGATGTGCTCCTAACTGCTGCTGCTCGTTATTTTTGACACAGCAAGATGTGGTGAGATAAAATCATTTTAACTGCAATGGTGCAACTGCTGACATTGTTATCGTTCTAATGGATGATAGGAGCGCCAAGCCACTTCATCTTTTCGTCTGTTGCTTGTCTACAGACATGTGAAACAGGTGTAGTGTTACTTGTTTGTTGGTGACACATTTTCGCCTATGTTGACCCGCAAACTTTCTTGTACATTAGAGCCCCAAACACCATATACTTCAGCTTGATACTCCTCGATAAGTTCGAAATGACCCTGCTTTTCGTTTAGACGTGATCTACTGGTATCGAGATGTTCCGCTTGAGGTCGCGCAGGTATTTCGAGTTGGCGCAATTTACGCTTACCTAACCGATCGATAGCTTCATGGGTTTATTGCTGCTGTATTAGAACGTGTTCGATCAACTCGGTTCTTATGACAACTTGAATCCACTGGCCAAGTCCTACTTCTTAGAAGTAGGTGGATCAGTCGAAAGATTGCACCAGGTAATTCCATGCTTAGCGTGTAATTGTTGTAGAAGCGCAAGAATGTAACCTTCAGATTACTTGTTTCTGATTATCCAGGCACTGGCGCTGGTGCTGTCGCATCCAGCATATCGATTAAGTCAAAATGCTGCTGAACAACTTCTGGATACGTGGTTTTCGCCCAACAAAAAATCGACTTTCAACATCAAAAGCAGCAGTATAAATAAATGGGCTGGTTTGGTGGGATTAATCCCACGAAGCCGGTTGGTCGCGCGCACCATTAAGAAAGCGGCCACATTATGCCTTATGGAATATCCACAAAAAAGTCTGAGATGCCTTCGTTATCATCTTGATTAAAGCAGAAATCTGGATCGGTCTAGTCAGATAGCTACAAGTCGCAGCGGGGAGCTGGCGCTCCATCATAGAGCCATTGAGTACGCTCTCGATGCTGATACCAAATCAAGCATAGCGCACATTTTCTTAGCAGCTGGGCTAGCATTGAATCTTATGTTAGATACCTCATGCTCCACGACAAGCGTCGATCCTTGAACTTAAGCAAGACTCATTTGATGCTGCAACAACAACAAAATCTCAGTGAAGTGATTTCAGCCCTCTGTCAGCATGTCACTCACATTACGCTCCATGTTCATCTTTATGCGTGCAATCTTCTGGATCGCCTCCTGCAATGCTCGCGTTTCGGCATCCCGCTCCATGTCCACTATACAAAGCAGATCATCTACAAAGGATTCGTTCATATCAGCTAACCGAAAGAACGCGTGTCGCGTACGTACAATGTGCTCATCAGTGGGCATCAGCTGGCGAAGAGCCTGCGCATCTTGCAGAGTTGGAGTACTTATCATGAATGTGGGTCGGTATGTGGCTTTGTTTAAGACGTACTTCAGGTACTTCGAAGTATTAAGTGACACTTGACAGTTTTTAATAAGCATAAAATATAGAATCATTTGGGGCGTCACTTTATGCATCCTATCTAAAACATCTGCACCTGATCAAAATTCGCAAGATACTCAAGTGCTTTCTTATACACTCCTTGATCACAATTAAGAGAAATTAGCAAATCACCATGTTGGCGAAGCTTCGCTTTCCCAATGTGTGGATTCTTGTACTCGTTATCGCCGTTGTTGGCAAAGATACACTCCATTACCTGTTGAAGGGTGATAAACACGTCATTGAGCGTCTCCTTCTTGACCGCGTTCCATGCATCATTATTCGCTTCGATCAGGTTTTGGAGTCGTCGAACTTTCTGGCGGTACTGAATCTTTTGGATCAAGGCAAAGAAGCCTAGATCCAGAACATTCAAATTTGGGGAGTTTGCCGGTTGAAAGTACAGGCGAATTTTGAACCCATCCGACGTTCCCACCGCGACAACGTCAGGATCGTGTGGTGACCCATGTGGCTTGTCGTTGTCCTGCTGGATTAGAATCGGGTAACCGCGATCCCTAGCTGGCCAGGCTGCTTTGATGGCTGGAATCACTTTATTCACGATAAAATCCTTGTACCGATATCGGTCTACGTTCACGGCCCTAATGCACGTGGTTCCAGCCGGGCGGTTCGAGCTGGAGCGTTGAGCTGCGTATTTTTCGATATACGGCCAAATACCGATTTTACCGTAAAAATCTTTTTTTCGATTATGGTCGTATCTAAACAACATTTAAAAGGTTATAAAATTAAACAATAAATTATAAATCATGATATTTACCTTGGCCTTGCTACCGCAGCAAGGAACATGACCTTTGGGATGTGACGTTTGCTTGAGCGAGCTCTACGTATAGAAGATTCGTCCTTGAGAAGTAGTTGAGACCGCTTGTCAACGTCTTCGTTACACCATTTCTCGTCTACGTGGATGACATTGTACCCAGGATCAAACTTGAAGGTTTGTTCATCCAAGTGAGCAAGCACAAACTGGATCCGCTTGAGCTTGTTCGACTCCGTCAGGAACGGTTTAATCCTAGTGGTAGTGTGGCGTAGGACACCAGAATCGATAAGGCTCGTCACCAACCGCCGGGATACACCTAATAGCTCAGCCAGTCTGGTAATTGTCGAACGGTCTTCCATGGGAATGGCACGTATCTTGGAGATGAGATATCCGCGGTCCCGAGGCTTCCGACCTCCAATACCCTTTATGTGAGATGCACAGTCGCCACACACGACACCCGCTACCCGTGATGCAATAAACCTCTTCCAAATGCGGCCGACAGTGGCTTCGCTACGCTTTAGTTCTCGAGCGACAGCTGCTTTTGCCCCACGCGGCAAACACCATCAGCCGAACGAGCTAGTAGCTCCTGTATGACGGCATGTCTTTCCGCAGCAGTCAGGTTTGGTATCGAGCAAATATTGTCATCTAACGACGACATCTGCGGTCGTGGCGGGGAAATTCGGAAATGAGGAGAGGTAGCTGCTCCACTCTCATGGCCATAATTTCGTTGGCTCTCGGTCAATTTTGAAACGGTTGGTACCAGCTGAAAGCTTATAAAATTTGCTTTTATTATATCCAATCAGATTTAATCAATTGTTTGTTTTGGTTGAAATAGATCATTTACAGTGTGAAGCTTTCAATTATTTGGCACCGGAGGAAGTAATAAGCTAACAAAGCATGAATTTAGACGCAAAAAACGTATAAAGCAAACGTAAGATGTTGTATTTAATGGGCGGTTTAAAATTAATTAAACTAAACATATGAAATATAATCTAAAGCTAATTTAATTGTCAGGTCAAATTCCTCCTAGATTCGGCGATGGGTACCGAATCAAATTTCGGATAGATCAGTTTAAAAATGTTAATTCAAAAATGTTAAAAACTTGTCGCATCGTTATTTACTCATGAATATATTCCTCGTATTGGACTAAAATGTCCAAAGTGAACAGTGATATTTCAACTTATGTAGTAGAGTCCCATCAAATTCCCAATGGTCATTGTTACCGTGACACTTGTTGGCCAATCGCTAACGTTTTGCCATTGACACATACCCACGATCTGCTGATTGCAGCATGTGCAAGAGGGAGGTGGCACTTAGTAGGGTGCTGCTGAATCGACAACTCGCACCCTAGCATCGGACGCTGCTAAAGTAGCGTCTGAAAAGCAAGTCGGAAGACGCTAAGGCGTCTGCCGCTGGTGGTGCAAATGTATCATCTGATTATAAGTATCTTGCAGATTTTTGAAAATCTGTTGAGCGTGTTGACTAAAGAGTACCCGTGCGTATAGAGATGTTAAATCAGTTGACATAGGATCGCTCGCGGAGCCTATGTCAACCACGGCTCTGCGTTGGATCGCCCAACACCGACTACAAAGCGGCGCAGATCAGAAGTGTAGCAAGCCACTCGTTGCTTTTACGGAAACCCATGTTCTGTGTAAGTTGGTTTGTTGGCCCCTGACTGGACTATTTCTTACCTATACCGGGCCGTACAAGTTCAATTACTGACATCAATGAATTGATGGTTATTGATCTATTGAAACCGATCGAAGTTATTAATTTGATGCAAGTACAGATGCAGGCGTATTCATGTTAGCACTAACAATGAGTTCGTGTAGAAGCCCGCTTCTCCTCTGACTTTTTGCATCTACTCGCAAACTTCAATTAGTCAAACTCTGCGAGTACCTCAGCCAGAGTACCAAGTACTCAGTACGCTGCGTGCGCTCGTGTCAACGCGAGCGCTTCGCGATTAAGTGGTTCAAAATTATAGCGCTGATTCTTCTGGTTATGAATCCGAGAAGGTAGCGTTGGCTGATAAGCACACTGCTGTCGATCTTGCGAAGATTGATTATCATCTTCGTAAGCTCGAGAAGATTCAATCCTTCCTCGGTGACGACGTCGACTAAATGAACAAAGTCTTGCTCCTGATGCGCGACGATTTGATGAAGGCACTCTTGCCCTCAACACAAAGAGAATAGACAATAGACGGAGTATAAACGCCGTCGCGATAAGATGAAGGCAGTCAGTCTATTGTTCGCTTCTAGTGGACCTGGCATACATCTTTTTGTTCTACTCGTTTAATATCATGAGGTAAATCGAGGAGATGCGCCTCTTCTTCATGGCGAGACGAAGGATAAGTCCTTAGTCAACCGACATAAAACGTGGATGTATGGCATGTTTAATGTAAATGTCGTAGAGTTACTTAAATTTCACAAATTTACTCCGGAAACAAACGAATCTCTTTAAAGTTTTATTCCCAGGAACTTAAACTCAGAGACCGACAGTATAAGCCAAGTGTACACTAAAAGTGAAAAAAAATGACCAAAGTAGCCCTTCGACTAGTCCTTTCGGAGATACGACGTTGGCTTGCGTAAGCGGCGAGTGTTTCTTGGTGTTTGGTTATTTAAGTCGGTCTAGTGTGTAATTTGGCGTCCGTCGAGCAACTTGGTTACGAGTAGTCAAAAGGGGAATATCATATATTTAGAAGTAAAGTACCTCTACCAGGCTACCCCATATCGCTACTTCCTACTTATGTAGTCCTACTTATATATTCCTACTTATGTATTCCTACTTACGGCTACTTCTTTTTAATTCTTCTTTCAACCAATCCGAAAATAGCAGCACTTCCACAGAGTGAAAATGCATTCACTCTATCACAGCCGCCCCTTGTGAAGCTACAGCGAGACCGCGGGCAATACCGAGCAGCAAACCATTCCATGAACAAGTGTTAGAACTCCACGTTTCCATCTTGAGATTCTTGAATTATCCTTGACGCATCTGCATCTCTCCAATGTGTAATATAACTTGGTATTCCCCGATCATCCGCCACTTTTATTAATTTTGACCACACTCCACTTTGTCCGTAAGCTCGTCGGGATACCATGATAAATAGGTAATGCCTTGACCTACTTAATGATACAAGCAATCGGGCAGGATAATCTTACATAAAGTCCAATGAATGTGTCCGAACCATAGATGCAATCGTGATATTAGCTTCTTTGCCTTGGCTAGAATCAATCATCGCAACACTAATCACTAGCCTGTCCACATCATTGCTTCTTAACTTGAAAACTTCATGCCGTATGCTATCCAATTGTTTCTGATATGGTAAAATTATGAGCAAGGTATGCATTTTCGGTCGAAGCACTTCTTCCGTGTCCGATCTTAATGTTATTCGTCGGATTAGCTCCAAAACCAATGCCACTTCAATAACATTTTGAAACTCATCCGTATGATTTTATGCCACACCTTCATATACCAGATCATCATGCGTGCTGATCCATATGACATGTTCTGAGCCTAGAACATATTCTTCGGTTTGTCTTGAAACCCTCCCTTCCCATTCTGCGCACGTAGCTTCAACTCCTTCAAATAATTTTTAATTGGGGAGGCTCGATCCACGATCTTGTACGGGTAAAAGTCTGCAGGAATCTTGTGATTCTGTAATGACTACGAAACTCTGCTGTCATGGTAATTCCTTATAACGCTGGGACTTCATGCCGTTGAGCTCGGTGATGCTCAAAAGTATGTAAAATTGACCACGTTCCTTTATGACGCCGCTCCATTTCGTTGTAGCTGTGCCTTTTTTCTTCGACCAAAGGTATATACGCGTATAATTGGTACGGATCACTAATGGCTACCATCACTACAGTAGGGAGACGTAAAGCTTGTAGTAGCGCCAGTTCGCAAGTCTGCATCGTTAATGACCAGGTGGAATTGCAAAGAACGATATTCCCGTCGACTCAGCTGAGATAGTGTGGCTAACATTATTTTAGCTTTGCGCCACACACTATACAGAGCTTTCTTCATAACCGCTCTGCTGTAACTATTCCATCCTGTAGTCCGCAAACGTTCTCTTTTCATTCGCTCGATTTCACTGATGAAACGTCTTTTGCAGTTTTCATCCTCCAGCATCTCGCCCTTTGGTGTTCCCAAACGCAATATAACATTAGCATCCGCAATATTTCGATGTCAACAATTTCCGTAAATTTTCGTCAATGGCCGCATTGGTCTCGGCCACTATACCAATTGTTTTATCTGGGTATGTCTCCCAAAAGGCTGCCACTAACGATGCAATGGTGGATGTTTTTCCACACCCATAGGGTCCTTGCCCCAGGATAACACCCTTCTCTGTCATCCTTCGGTGACCACCTTGCATTGCTTTACATCCAGATTTCTAGCACAATACCTGTATATTCTACCTCCGGTTGCCTTGGCTACTTCTGCTTCATCCTTTTCCTCAGTTATTGGATTCCGATCAATAATCCTTTGGAAAATGTCAGGTACTGGATTCATGCTGACAATTCTTCAACAGTAACCAACCGTCGAATGTGATTGAGTATATTCGTCTAGATCTCCCAGAATAGATGGTCCACATGCATTCTTACGTCTTTCAATATGTGTGTTCGTCAAGAGTATGCTTTTTCTAACCTGTGACAGCACTATTCCACCTCCAATGACCACGTATTCGTGTCCATTGTGGTAGTACAGTTATCCTACGTCCCATGATCGAATTGACCCAGACTGGCGAGCGATCTAGTTTTCTCGACATCCAGTGGGAGCATGCCATCATGGTTAGTCGGCACATACCACTTGCGCATCTGATTGAAAAACTCTTCAATCGGGCAAGCGCCAGCATCGTGAATCTTCCCACAGGTCTTACACACGAAAAAACAATGATCCGAGGGGTGACCTTTACGATCACATTTTGCGCATGTGATTCTCTTCCAGCAATCACGATCTCCATGCTTAGTCGACCCACAGTGTACGCATTTCTTGCGAGGTTGGTCCTGATCAGGCTGGGCTCCACCGACTTTTCGTCCATCAACGCCATAAAACGATGATCTCGGATGGAATACCTGTTCCGTCGTGAAGATATGACGATATTGCCCCTCACCTGAGCCTAAACTCGACTGGCCACTTTCTTCTTCCGAACCGGAACTGTCCGATTCCTTCGCAATCATCCGGATCGCTCTAGTCGGCCGAACCTCTGGTGTCTTGCCCTGGTCTGGGTGTTGTTTCGTTCGGTATCGATTCGATCCTATCTCGACCTTGGGTTCTCGACTTTTGGCTCGTTGTAACGTTCTCAGGGTTAGTTCCAATTCTTCCGCATTGCTTATACGAAGCAGAGTTAGCCGATCAGCCAAGTCACGGTTGCCCAAAGTGCCGATAAAGTGTTCGAAAAAAAAAGGTTCGCGAGCCATATTCGCGTGCCATGGATCCTTGATCGGCATTTCAGCTCGCAGACCAGCAACATTCAACCGATGTAAGTATTCAATCGGTGTTTCATTGGATCTTTTCTTCATATGACAATACTGTCTCGCGACAGACACCCCCGTGCTGCAATATTGCTCCTCAAATTCTTCACACAGTTGGGACCACTTCAAACGTACTTCTCGGCTTAACTGCTTTAGCCAGTTCTTGGCCGAGCCCTTCATCAGATCAGCGAAAATCAAACATCTTTCACCTTCCGGTGTTTTATCTCTCAAAAGGCTGATTTCGTCCGACTCAGCCAGACTTTCGCCTGATCATCATCCACATCTAAAACCTTTTAATTCAGAGATCGCCGATATCCGGACTCGAGTGATCGTCCCCGAGTCGCTATCAAATGCCTGCGCCGAGGCCATATTTGCCTTACGAGGCATCTCCATATCCAGATCGTCTGGATCAAAATGTTGAGTGATCTCCCCATCTGATTCCATATCCACGTCACTACGTGGGGGTGATTTATGGAGTCGATCTTGATGACTGGTTTGGCATATCGATCGGACAATTCCGGCTGATCGAACTGATATATCTACAGTTTTCTTAATTGTTTTAGCCTTCGATTGGTTCATGTTTGGTATCGATTGCCATGTTTCCCTTGTCCAGGTGTATACTGAGGTAACCCTTATTGTTCACCCACAAAACGGTTCATTATAGTCGTATACATGGTTCTCATTTGTTCAGGAACTTTCGGTATGCCGGTAGGGTTATTGTTGGGAGTCGGGTTGTTTTGTGCGACTTCCTGAGCATCTTCACAACTGTCGTCTGACCCGACTCGACCTGGTCCAGGCTTCGTTTTCCTGTTCTGCGGCTCGATCTTGGAGTCAATCGGTTTGATCCCTTTCGGGCCCAATGTCATACGCGTCACTCCAACCGAGGAATCAGTAGAATCTGCTCCAGACCGTGATGATGATTGATATATTGATTCAATATCCATAGGATATTCAACCAACTGTGATCGGTGAGAAGGATCAACCGGCGGCGACTGGACCACAGGGCTCGCCCCGAGCAACGAGGCAAGGTGATCGTACAGCGTTATCATAACTTCTCTGATCGCCCCTTGGTCTAGATCGAACAGCATATTCGCGTCAAACACACCAGTAGTGAAACCAACTTTGTCGATCTAACCCAGGAGATTTCTGACCTGGTCGAGTTGGCTACCTGTGATAACCGGCCTAGTCGCTCGACATTCAAGCTTCCCGATGATCTTGGGTTTGATGATTTTCATCACCCGGTTGGTGGCTAGGAATTCGTGAAACTCCCGAAGGTAAAACATGCGTTCTACATCCTGAACCGTGGTTTTTTCGGCTGCTTCGGTCTTCTCTTCATCTTCTTCAACGATCTTCGGTTTAGGTTTCACATTTTTTTAGGTGGATTGTATTGATCCGCCCCCATGTCTTTTTTCTCTTTTTCAATTTTCTTCTTATGCATAGGATCGAGGTCAGCACCCCGATTCTTTCCTTGATTATAGTTAGTTTTACTATACCCCAGATCGGCTCCGATCGGAGCCTTGTGGGGAGTTGTTTCATCTTTAATTTCAATCTGGAACTCCACCGGACAAGGTCGACCATCGCTTCCTTTAAATTTGGACAGCATCGGAGGCGATACGCCTTTCTCCAATACACCCGAAAAAGTTTCCTCCACTTTGATTTTCACATCTTTTTCGTCTTCAAAGGAATCACGGTGATATCCCTGGTTCGAATACCGGCACGCGCACTATTGTGGTGGAGCCGATTTCCAAATCCAGAACGGAAGTCTTGGGTGGAATTCGGATACCCACTAGCCCAGCGACCAACTATGGAGGGGTGCTTCCGTTGATCCGGATCGGCATCAGGATCGGATGAATCATCACTATGATGACTGATCCGATCCTCCCGGTCTTCCGACCGGTCGTCATGTACGATATAAACCATATTTAACTTCATCTCACCTTGTGTACCCATTGATCTTCGGTGGTTACACTCATTCACTCTTAGTTCAAACGGGTGATTCGAATCAGGTCGGAGGAGATGAACTTCTCAAGACAGGGGTGTTCTCGGGTGGGAATCTTCACCGGAGAACGAGTCAGGGTCGATACTTAGTTAAAGTATCTAAGGCGCTGATCGGGAAACTTCGTCCGATCAGGCCAGTCAATAAAACGAGAGATAACGAGAAACCACGAAAACCACGATAAAACCACGATCTTCCACAGTAAACCAC
>MIQA02005252.1:0-12472 GCA_001887855.2 Sclerospora graminicola | reverse complement strand
TACAAGTCTAAAATAAAATTGAGACATGTGCAAAATCGAGCTCGAACACCAGAATAAAGTAGAATTATGCCAAAATAACTCGGTATTGATGATGTCGATGCCGAATTGCACTGTAACCCACGCAATTCGGCTCTCTGGGTCCGAAAAGAGACTTCTTGTTACTTACTTAAGTAATTAAATTGGCTGGTTTTGCGCCGAGATTAAAACTGGTCTGGATTATCGCGATGTTTTTTACATCAATACAAACACCAAATAAATTACATGGAAACAAGTGCAAAGTAGATTCGAGCGGCATGACTTTATTGTTTAGTTAATGGTAGACTAGTTACCATCGTCTCAATTTAATAAGAAGAGACAGCATCTCCACTTCATCATAAATGCCTATGACTTTTTTTTCTTCTTTTTCTACTTTTCAGCGAACGGAACCTCAGGGTATCTATCTGGGGCTTTAGTGTGCTTGAAGGACTTCTATAGGGAGCTATTGGAGGTAGTATTATATAGTGATGTAACTCCCGTAATTTTCTGGTGATTTGGATGCCTGAGTACATAAGTATTCGATAAATTAATCCATCGATAGTGATCCTGGTTACGACTGTATCGTGTCATTACAACATAAGAGTGTTTTTTCCATACTTATATTAATACTGGGAATGCCGATCGAATGATGGCAATACACCCGTTTTTACGTTGACCAGTTCCGCTTTCGCCTCGTGTGCCTTGATATTTTCCATCGTGGTGATGCCAATATCGTCTAGAAACTCATTATAGTCTGGTTCAGACCGCTCCAAACAAGCACCACCCACCTGATCCATCAACGTGTCATCTTGAAGCATACTAGGTTGAGCTCACCCATCTTCCTAGATTTCATATTTAATAGAATTTGAGCTTGCGTTTCGACATGTAGGCGTGTCTATCGCCGGGGATGATATGTGCCATCACAAAGGTCTCACATAAATCTTCACTCAGACAACTCAATAAGCATGCATGTTGTTCTTGCGCATCGTGTTGGTCTGACCCAGCAAACTGCGGGTTACAATTTGCCAGCACCTTTTTGAACTCGAGGGGAGCAAAACGCTTGTGGTCGGTGCTCCAAAGTACGCGGAGCAATTCCCCAAATGCTGCCGTCAGCTTGCCATTCGTGCAATCGCGATTTCGAAAGTTTATATCGCTTAGATACGCTTCATTCTTAAAATACTCGACGAGCAGTCGCGTGTGGCTTAAACATTGCAGCGCGCTGCTCATGTAACACGTGTTATCCAAATTGTCAAGACCAACCAAGCCTGGACCTTTAAACGCGTCCTTTGAAAAGCGTATTTTCATGATGGGGGGCGCGAGCACAGGGTCCACTTCAGTTTGAGAGACATTATCACTTTCAGGCCCTGTAATTCACGCATTGTGTAACGACATTACAGCACTTCTAACACATGGTCCATTCTAGCACGTACCATGCTGCGTCAAGGCCTCTCCAAGATTGCCACGGGAGCAGATGTCGGACGTGCGTAACGATGGACGATGCTCACGCTGCCGTTTTAGCGACGCAGCGCTTGCATCGTCATCATCGACTTGACCTTTTCCCTGCGGTACCGGAAGGGTCGAATAACTACACGATGATGAAGAGGTGGTGTCCTTAGCTTGAGAAATTGGCCACGAACCATCGTCATCTTGCACTTCTAGCAGGAATACACTATCTTGTGTCAGCTTCTTTAACTCTTGGGGGTTGTCGTCGCGCAAGCGTATCTTGCGTTCGGGTGCTTTCTCGTTGAAATACCACAACCGTGCTTTATTAATCAGTTTTGCCAACAGCAGGGCACGGCATGTAGCTTCAAGACGACTAGTTGGTGTGCTCAATTCGCTCAACACAACTTCTACACCTGACCGAACCACGCTGCCAGTGGCTGGATCCACACGGGCAACACGCAATACTAACGGAAACAATTCAAGTTCAAGCACGGGTTCAGTGCTTGTGGGCGCTTCAACGATAGAACGGACCAAATCGGGCCCTCCACTATACCAAGACGACAAAACAGCATAAACCGACGATGGAATTATCTACAAGCAGCAGCGTTAGGTCAGAGAAAGAGTGCGATATTTGAGACAATATGCAATCAACCACATACATAAAAATCTCGCGCCAACACCAGCTTTTGCTTCAATCTTCTACTTCCACTTTGCATTAGCAGACTCCAATTGGTGATTGTTCCAGGTCGAACGTGACGGCTACAATTAATATCGCCGTTCAAACTAGCGGTCTGTTTAAGGGCGACATCCTCCGGAATATTTGTGGCTGGTTCGACAACAGTATTTGGAGGAATATGCGGTACAGGAAGCAATCCATATGGAGTTCCGTTTGTCGGATCCAAGCCAACGTAGTCACACCACTTTCGCCACCATTCAGCTCCCAGCAGGTTCCAGGTCTAAGCAGACAGAAACATCATACAAGCGACTTAATCAGCAAATAGTTCAGCATCACCCAAAATACGAAGCAACCTACTTGTCCAACGCTAAAGTTGCGGGTGACTTCCAGCCAGTGCCATGTCACAATGCGCTTTTCAAGGTCGGTAGTTTCAGGCTTTAGACCAAACATAATGCACGCTGCAAACTCTAACTGGTGCAATATTCGCTGTACAGCAATGGCTCCCTCAGCCCACTTCACAAATGCTTCTTTGTCCCATCCTGCCTCGGCTGTCTGTGTTGCTGAAATCTGCATTTCAAATTAAGCAGACACATATGCTTGTTATTTCTATACGCCCCAACACCATAAAGTAGCAGTGTCTCATCTACCTCTTCAATTTGTCGTTCTTCTTCTTGTTCTGCCTCGACGTGAGTACAAGTTGTGGTACAATTCACCCCCGTATGGATGAGCTCCTTCATGGTGCCAAAGTCTACCCTCACGGTTGTGTTCCTATTACTGTATATATGAAAGAGGTGGTGCATCTTCTCCTCACTTGAAGTATCTCGACAGAAATCGGACAAAAACTAACAGAACTCTTCGAATAACAGTACGTCCGGCATTGCAGTACAATCACAGAATCGCACCAGCAACTCCTTTGGAAACAGCCCATTAGCACTCAGCACTTCAACAAACTGCGAGCTCGGGATCCGGGTGCTTGCCCCACCTTTTGGATCAAACATCTTTTGAAACTGTCTTTCCAGCGTCGTCACCTCCGTCAACGAAAACAATGTCGACTGTGCAATGCAACGACGAATAGCAACGGGATTATACGTTTTTTCCAAAGCTACAACCTGCGGATCGTCTTCAATGCCAATCTTGGCAGCCAATATCGCTAGCCACTTGACTAAGAGAGCGTCGCCATGGTCATCCTTCTCCTGTACAATTTGTCGAAACTCGTGAAGGTTTAATGCCGTTCGACCGTTACAACCACGTAAAGTCTCGTGCTCAGGCGCTGTAAAGATTTCCGTCACGAGCTGCAACGCATTCAATTTGTTACTGTGATCTATACAAGAGCATCCAGGCGATCAAGCTCTTCACAATGACGAGGTACGCCGAGAAACGCTTGTAACAACAGTATGGTTTGTCTCCGTCGTGGTCCTAAAGATACAGGTGCCACCAACGCGCCAACGCTCTGGAACACCGCCAAGAAGAGTTTAGCCAAGCTGTCCACCAAAAAGCATGTAGTACGCAAAGAAGTTCTGCGCAATGCCAGTGGCGTGCTCAGCCCTATTACCCTCGTAATGGGCCAACCGGCTCCGGCAAGTCTTCACTTAATAAGCGGTCGATTTCCACTTGTATCGTCTGCGAAGGAGGCGTTTTGAGACAGACGGCAGATCCGCTCGTCCTCCTCGACCACTAACACGTTGCCAAAACAGCAAATCGATTTAGTGGGTTGAATCGGCATTTTAATTTATAATTAGCTCTATTTCATAGCTCATTGGCCCGAGTTTTAAAGGGCTGTCGAAACTCTGTTTTGAAACTCTAAGAATAGAGAGCAAAATTTCTGCAAGCCACAATAATACATGTTAATTAAAAACAGTGCTCCTATACTGTATACATCAACAACGTATACACTGTGATGATCAGCAGCCAACCATTTCATGCAAATCGGTGCCGTAGGAATAGGTACACGATGTGCAGAGCGCTTCAACTAGTACTTTCTACAAACGACACCTTCAACGTTAGAGGGACACGTGTCTATAGATTTGCCAAAACTGCAAAGGAGTAACTCCATGGAGCTGAAACTTATACGGGATGTACTCTTGTGCTCAAGTCTGTGTGAACATGAAGTATGTTTAGCAGTAAATAGACAAAATGCTACGGTCCTACTTTCTAAGACTATATTCTAAGGATTATTAGCAAGGGTCAGTGCCTCACGCGGCGGTAACAGTAAAAGATCCAACGCGGGAGCGTTTCGCAGCCGCAGGGTCTACACACCCACTGACAGAAAGCGCGCGCATCCGCTTCGTCGGGGAATTGATCGACGTGTCGTTTTCGATGATTGTCGCGGGTGAAGTCGGCGCACTGATTTGAATGTATTCCTTCCTGATTTGTTCTTCCTCTTTTTCGTTTTCGTTCTGGACGTCTTCGGTCGAAAATTCGTCGTTCTTGTTCGATGGAACCTTCTTGCCGTCTTTTTTCTCATTTCGATTGGCTTTGTAGAAAAAGTCGAGCAGCAAGCCCACGGCGTTGACGTCAACTTCGTCTTCTTCCGTTTCGTCCTCGCCTGGCTGGTTCATCCGAGGCTTAAGCGGCACAGGTCGAGGTCTTTGAGTAAAGGATGTGGTGCGCATTTCAAACTCGTCCGTCGAAACAGGCGGTTCCTCTCGATTCTCTTTGAGTCGCTTGATAAAGGCCGCCTCCAGTGTTACCAGCTCGAGCTGCGCTTGCATGATTCTTACACGAGACTCGGGCGTGGGACTGCAGGGACGGAATACCTGCTTGCCAATACATTCACCGCCTGTGAACTTTTTGGTGATGCGCATCGGCTCACAGTTGAGCTTCTGCGAGAGGTAAAGACGAAGCATAGTGCCTCTCTCTAGCGGTAGCAATCCCTCTTTGAAGTAATGAGTCAGTTGAGCTGCGTATTGACTCTCTTCCTCCGTCCATTTACCCTTGCGCAGCCCTGGTCGAGCCTTGCTCTTCGTAGATCGACTAGAAAGCTTGGAAGTTCGCGTGCGTTTAGGCGTAGTTTTCTTTGAATGGCTAATGGCTTAGGTCATTTAATGTGGCGGACACCTCCTGCTGCTCCGTTTTTACGATGAAGCGGTCGTGTAGATACAGCATCGAGTGCTGCGATTGTGGTTCATGCTCTGGTTCGCTCATGCTGTTTAGGGGCTGCATAGAAGATGTGAAGGCTGAAATACCTGTTCCGTTGAGGCTGAAGTTGTTGCAGCTAGAACTTGAGTTGGGGATGATGAACCGCAGTGGTGCAAGCGTTGACGCTTGTGAGACACCACTGGGCGCTCCAGAGCGCTGGAAAATGGTCGGCCGTGGTCGCATTGTCACAAATGGAGGTACAGGCAGTGTCGACGTGATGGGCGCTGGGAAAGTGCTACTGTTATTCTCATTAATAATTGCGCTGCGGCTGACGGTAGCGTCGCTACCGACAGATGAGCTATTGCTGCTGCCGCTTTTGCTTGGGGATAAGCCTTCGTGGACTAATGAGCGCATATCCATCTTGAATGCAGATGTCTAGAAAGCTCTACCTGATACTTGTCTTGACTTATTGTGAGGTACGGCTCGGTTCAAGGTACACCACAGACTGAAAATTCGTGTCCTACGTAAATGTACATGTACTATAATAACTAGTATTTCTCTTCTGCTGTCTCAGCCCCAATCACACCAACAAGACATTTTCATCCAATCGTAGTGGGCCGTATCGTCAATTGAGACATTGAAGTAAAGATCGCTACCATAGATGGATCACCAAGCCAAAGAGGCCTTACAACTTCAACAAAAAAGAAATGGCATTAAAAAACTTCTTCATGCTTTTCTGCAACGCTCCATTAAAGTAAGCTAGAAATTTGAGACAGACTTTTCCGCAATGCGTCCTAATCATGTGGCCACGCGATAACAAAACTACTACCACATGTATTATAGCTTATTCAGTATACTCAGTCACATGTACAAACGCTGCGCCCTTAAGCCTGGTCGCAAACTGGGCTTTCACAGTCCGTTCCAACTTCGACGTTGAGGAAATCTGATTCACCCTTCATCTTGTCACCCTTTGGAACGCAATGTTGCAATTTTGACCAATTTGGATGACTAAAAATGAGAGCAGTGTAACCAGCATTCGAGCAAGTTAACTAATAACAACTCATAAAATTTACTTACTCGTCTCAATTAACACCCTCAACACGTGGCAAATTTAGCACTGGCACTCGTGACGATACCTGTTGTCGTTGCTGTTGGTAAGGCGAGTATCGTTGCTGTCGCAATACGTTTCCAGTGTAACTTCGCATTACCCGGCGACCACATTGCGCGCATGAGCAGACCACTTCACCGGTCGACGTATTTCCCAGCCAGAACACAAGATCAGATAATGGAATGTCCCCAATGCACGGCTCACGCGACGGCTCTACATTATCCCAGCAGTTCACAGCAGCTCTCCCAAATTTTGAAGAGACACAACTTCCATTGGTAGTACTGCTGCTCTTTTGAGTATAGAAATCGGTTGAGTTTCGATCCACAAGCTTCTCGGGCTCGAAGTTAGCAGGAGAAAACAACATCGACTTGTCACTGCCGTCAAAATTCCATAGTGGTCCATCATTCAGGCCCTGGTTCTGGAGACACAATACGGTCCTGTGCTTCTTTTGGATAGGCTGCATGCTTTGGTTGATGTCAACTGATGCTAAGCACCAACACAAAGGCTTAAAGAGAATTAAAAAGTGATAGAGGGGTATGTCACAATTGCGTCCACGTTGCTCTCAGTGCGTAATTTAGGTTATTTCAAGTTTCTAAAAGTCTTTTCGACTGACTATGCTGCTGCCAAGGTCGAGCGACTAAACTCGTGGGTCGCTCAATACATTTATAGTATATCAGTATACGCTACGTTGTCTATCTCGTGCGAATTCGACAATATACAGCTGCACTTGCTCTCCCTCTTGAGCCTTAATCAAAATGTAAAGTTCATAAGGTTGTTATAGTTTATCAATGAAAGTACAACATACTCCGAGCAGGGAGGAACGAGCGCTAACTGAGATAGTGGACCCTCTTATTTAAAAATGGATCAATCATCTCTAGTCTTGTTTTCACCTTTCTAACTCAGCAAAAACAACACGGACAGACTATTTCGTGCTCCAACTTTACGTCCTTGCTGACGCCAGAGAAACATTTTTTATGAGTAGGATAGGGTGCAGAGTCCAGCTTGGGCTCATCAGATGCAGCTGTCGGATAAGATGGCATTGTCACGCTAGGACGGTTCGTCTGCAACACCAGGTCCGATAGTACATGCACATTATCGCGCCGGTAAATGCTCACGGAAACGCCGTGTCTTTCACGTATCATCGGGACCAAGAGCTGCGTGAAACCCGCCGTGACCTCACTCGTCATGTTCATTAGTCGCAGAGGCTTGGCTCGACCAGTGCCTCGAATTGAATTGTGCAGCCAGTCCGTAAGCATCATGGCTTTCGACTTGTCAGTGCTCCAATGATCCAGCAAACACCGAATTAAGGGTGAGTTCATGTCGCCTGGTGGTGCTGGAAAGGAAGCCGTCATCTCTGTCCATTTTCCACTCTCGTCACCATCCACAAGATCCCGAATCTGTCCCTCTTTATCATCAACATTCGTGTCAGCTACGTGATCGTCCAGTTGCTGGGTCAGACGAGATATCTTTTCTTGAGCAGACTCATAACATTCCTCCAGGGCCTTCTGTGATGCGACAGCAGCGCACCATTGAACCTTCGTGTGGCGCAGCATTTCCTTCGACAAGTTATACTTCTCCGTGATAATCTGCAGCTTACGACTTAGCCTTTCATTTGCCGTCCCCACAGAGTCAACACAGCTGTTAACCGTGTCCGACGCCAATGAGCCATTGCTACTGTTACTACCTACCCGCATGAGCGTCTGCTCCTCATGCGGAAGGTTCATCTTAGCTCGAAGCTCACGTAGTTCGGCCTCAAGCTTCATATTAGTCTCAATCAGCAAATCACGCACTGTGATACCTGACGCCTGCGTGTCAACCTCCTCTTCCCGCGTCGAGCACGCGCATTCTTCTTGGAACGGACGAGACTCGGCAATCGTTTTGTACATAAGATTTGCAGAGCGAAGGCTGTCTAACACAGCTAGCTCTTCCATTCGCTCTTCGCGCAGCGTCTCGTTCACGCTCTGCAGCTTTTCATTCCGTATTTCAAGTCGCTCAATGCGGGCCACGTACTCCGGCAGTGTAAACACTTTGCGACACAGTGTGTCTACCTCTTTACGCAAGCTCTTCAGCTCCAATATATGTGCTTCGTTTTCTTCCGACGTAGTGACCAGACGATGTTGCAACTCTTCATAATCTGTAATAGTGAAGACGCTCGCTTGGCTTAAGTCATATGTGGCTGCTGGGTTTAGCACAGCAAAGTCTTGCTTCGCGACTTTTGTCTTTTCAGCTTCCGCGATCGGTGGTTTTACTTCTGTTTGAAAGACAGCGATCTGATTTTCCGCAAGTATCTTTGCAGTTTCTGCTTCCTGCACTTGCTGTTTTAGAAAATCTTCCCTCTCCAGTAGATTTGTCACGAGTCCTGACTTGGCATTGAGCTCATTATGCATTGTGTTAATCTCTAGCAGTAATGCCTTTCGATTTTCTACCACACTTGCCAGTTCCTCTTCTCGAGCTGTCAATTGTGTACGAAGCTTCTGTCGCTCGTTCTCGAGCACCGCAACGTGCTCTTGTAACGCGCTTACTTCATCAGTAAGAGCTTGATTTGTCTCTAAAAGTTGAATACCAGCGCGCGCGGCTTTACGCAAAGCTTCTTCCTCGTTTAAATCCATGTCAAAACACTCAGACCCCCGAGCTATTCAGTTTTCACAAAAGAATGGGATTATGTATTTGCGGCAAATGAAAATAACAGAAGTTGAGGTGTAGGGCAACACCAAACGAACGTACGTGTATAGACATACGGTGGATCATCACCCAGCGAAAAGCTAGAGGATACGGCTTTTTGCAAAGTAACGTATTCATTTTTTCGTAGAGGGCGTTGCTCAAGTGGTGAATTTTTTTTTGAGCGGAACTCAGCGCCAACTGATCCGTACATAAACTTTGCGCTCTGGGGGCTGCAGTGGGTTCAGCCTCGGTCTTCAATATTAACTTTTGGATTAATTTAGTAGTAACTTGTTAACTCAAGAGTTTCAAGAAAAATCAGTCGATTGGGAACCGGCGTGCGTTTCATAGCGGTACTAGGGACACGGACGGTCAAATGTTACTACCGGGAACGGCGGTGTTGAAAAGAGGATCAAAAGTGATGAAGAGACTCGGCGGAGAATTCATCCGTTAAAGCAGATCGACATCCAAACAACGCCGTTCGGAAGTTTCGAATAATCCTCGGCCCAGTCAAAGCATGATCAGTTTAGAACATGTACGCCGCCTATTTCGAGTTATGGTAGGAGTCCTACCATAACTCGAAACCTACCGTAGGACCTTGAGGGGTACCTATCAGATAAATGACCTCAAAACAGTCTGCATATATGTCTTACCTGTTGGTGACGGCTTCTATGTGACTTGCCTTTAACAGGTCATGAACAAAACCTCGCATCGACAACGGCTTCCTCAGCGCTTTTCTGAATATTAAAATATGACAATCGATCATACTCCTGTAGTTCACTGATGTACGATTCAAGATCTCGTCAAAATGCTGGTTGATGCTGGAGCCGACCTGCGTCGCATAAGCCCACAGATTTCATTTTGAAGACATTGCTGCTTGCCTTGAGAGTGTTGCTGTAAGTGGCAGTTAGTTACTCTGATGATCTTGTTCCGTGAGCTTTTCACTACATTAATCTAAAAAATGTAAAAACGTTGGTAATAAGAAGGCAAATTATGCATAACATTTTTCATCTAAAAGTTACTCTCAGATCTGTTCTTGTGGCAACTTCAGCTTTTCGGTTTATTTGCTGCAATCTTATGTTGTGGACTAGATATCTTCTAATCGCGTTATTGCTCGGATTAGTGTCATTTTATGATTCTTGTAACGAACGACCTCGTCGAGTATCCATTGCGCGGAAAATCGCACAGTTTCTTGCTGAGCGAGAGATAGAAGACCGTCTCAATCAATCAACAACTTTTCTACTAAGCAACCCACTATGTCCTCTCGTGTGGGGTGTCATACGTTTCAAGGAGTAGATTCCGTGCAGGATGTGCCAAAAGATTTTTGGACATTTCTTGACTTCAATTCTAGCCAGTGATAATTCGAACACCTTGTGCCGACACTTGATGAATGTGCGTGGTACCTGGCTGTCGAATAAACATCATATTAGGCGGTACATTCAAATCTTCTGATAACCAGTGGACGAGCGCAGTGCCAAAGCTCGAGCCGCACACATGCACAAAGTCAATCTTAAGTTTTGGGTACGTGAGATCGAATACTTGGACTATTTTCCGCATTTCCTGCACATTTTCTCGCTCAATTTGCCGTCGCTGTGCATCTGCCTCGGTTACTTCTGCGGCGCTGTCGTCGTCCAGGTTTGCATCTTCACTTACATGAACTACAAGCAAGTTGTGTGTATTCTCGTTCGTACGTACGTATAGAATTGCTTTGTTGAGCACGGAAAGATTTGGATTCTTGAGAAAGAATACAATGGGCGGAAGGTGAATTTCTTGCAGCACCGAAGCAATCGTGCGGCCACCTTTCGCTCCCGTCCGAGAACCGTCACTTATTTTACCTCGAGACTCAAGAGCATCACCATCTTGAGCACCACGAGACGGAAAAAGTTGTTGCAAAATATGGAGAAGGAGGCGTAAGATAAAGACGCGGTCCAGCATGATGAACATTGCCGAGACAAACACGACAAAGTAAAGAGCAAAATACGTGAAGATGGACGAATCCCCCATCAAATTGCCTAACAGTCCCAGCAGTACCATTACCAGTCCAACAATACAGCTCCACCATGGAGCATGCACGTCACGCGGAATGTCTTCACGCTTCAATTTGAGTAGCATACAACCAAAGGCAAAGAGCGCCATGACCCCTAGGAATGCAAACGTGAAAACCCCTGCAAGGACGGAAGCGTCAGCATGGAGTAGGATTACAAAACTCGCTTGCAGTGCGAAAAAGAGTAAAATAATATAGTGGTTTGTGCCACGCCACTTGTTCGTGTGCGTAAGGAACGCTGGGAGTACACGATCAAAAGCCAACCGTCGTACAAGACCCGTAATCCCTACGTACGACGTCAAGACTCCTCCTGCTAGCACAACAAAAGCGTCAATAGAGATCCACCTTTCGAGCCATTGGCCAGCCACGACTCTTCCCATTGTCGCGAGAACCACGTCCTTATTGTCATAGATCCCGCCTGGTCCTTCTAACGGCATCACAGCGAGCGACAAGAACGACAGCAAGATATTGTACAACGTGGCAAACCACCACATATTTCTCAAAGTCTTTCGAAAAACCCCAGGAGCTTGTTCCTCGACAAATTGCGCCGAGGTCTCAAACCCCGTGATGCCTAACATTGCGGACGAATAGCCAAAGAAAAGACCAGTCAGTACATTTCCCTTGACCACGTCTCCTGCCACATTGACATCTGGAAACTTTGTGTGTATATTCTCCCAGAAAATTTCGGAATGGTGTACGGCATAGTGAAGGGAAAATCCACTTAAGAGGGTCAATGTGGTCACATGAAGCATAAAAATGACCAAGGCGACATTTGCGCTTTCTGCGATGCCTGTGATAGATAAGAGGGCGAAGACAAAGAGCAAGGAGACGGTACCGGGTACCACTTGGACATGCACTTGAGTATTTAGATAGTGCAATGCCGAAGTGCCAGAGACGACGCCCGTGGCTAAGTACGAGATGATACCGAGCGAGGCGGCCACTGCTGCTGTTCTCTTGGTCGTTGTGTTGAGCAAAACATTGTAAGAACCCCCATTTAAGGGAATTGCCGTCACGGCTTCTTCGTAAATCGACCTGAAAAGGTACAGAACAACTGCGACCAAAAGTTGCGCCACGGGAGTTAATATGCCAGCTTTGGACGCGACGATACCAGATGAATACAAGATACTCGCTAGAATGTCATTGCCACAAATGGCCGTGGAAGGCCATTGGCTTAAATGGTGTTTCGGGGCGTCCAAAAGATCACGAGAAGCTTGGAGGGCATGCACCGGCACTTGAATACGACGAGTTTCACCTTCTGGAGGATAGATCCAAGATGGAACAAAGGAACGGCGACGCAAAGTGAAGTTCAGAATACGAGATGAATGAGGAGAGGAAGAGGCGTCAGGGGCGGGAGAAGAGAGGAGGGACGTCTTGAGGTCATCCATGTGAAGGTCATGCAAATATTATTGCCTTTTATGTGTACGAAGTATTATGTTATGTACACACAAAT